>BMAC01000301.1:926095-943966 GCA_014905375.1 Phtheirospermum japonicum | reverse complement strand
TATTGATAGTTTAATTATAGCTCGTAGTTGATAATCTAGTTTAAAGTAATTAGTTTAATTAGTTTTAGTTTAATTATTGCTTTAGTTCATAATGACCAATTCAGTCTCTTCAAAACCCCAATTGTACATGTATTTTACTTCGTAAATTGAGAAAAACACCCAAAAGACCGAACAGTTGTTTCCTCGAGAGATTCGACTCGAGTCAAACTTATCACCCTACAGTAACCTCGTACTCTTGCGAGCAAACTAACGTGCTTTAAAATTAATTTATTAAAACGGGATGCACAAAAGTTTGAGTCAAAACATGCAAATACCCGACAAGTAAACTATTCAAACTTCCAAGTAAGTGGTGATTGTTCAACAATGTAATAAATACACAAAAGACACAAAAAAAGACTCAACCATATACAAGAGCAATTAGTAAGCGTCACTTCGCCAAAAATGCGTCACTTCGCCAAGGCTCGAGTTAAGAAAGACAAACCATGCTTTATAAAATTCGGACCCTACCACCTACCCACCCCACACTTAAACCATGCAATGCCCTCATTGCATTTTAATGAAAAACAAGTAAAAGAAGGGTGAGATAGAAACTTCCTTAACCGAGCGAGTTCGGGTTGAGCTCGGTGGGGTCCACTTAAACTTCCAAGCAATCCAAGCGATAACCAAGCATGGCTTGTTTCTCCCGGATCCATGAACGCTATTAGCTTATCAAATCGACAAAGGCTGGAGTTGGAAATCAAAACACTACCTTTTCTTTTGGAAAACACAAAGGCGTGGCAAGATCACCACATCTTTCAAGATCCCGGATAACCTCTCATGTATAGACCGTCGAGCTTTAGACGTTAAGCAAGTGCTTCTTGGGAGAAAACCTAAGTTCTTGCTTTTTGCTTCTCTTCTTTTTGATATTTTGGAGAATTGGTCAATGTTGGAGGTCCATCTTGCATGATCAAGTCTTTTTTTGAAGAATCAAACCTTTTGCTCGAGAAATAGCGGAGAAAGGAGCGAACGAGGCCCCGTCAACTTCCCGTCGATCGACACAAGTCTTTGTCTTCTCCATCGATTGCATGTCATCGATGGTAAAAAACTCTCTGTCCTTCTCATCAACGGGCCGTCGATTGACATCTGATCGATGGGCCCACCATGGACCGCTCGTCTGGAAAAAAAAAAAGAGAGAAAAAGTACAAAAATCCAAATAAATATTATATTTCAATATTTTCAAAACCATTTTCATTCTAAGTTTTACCTTGTACTGAAAATGAAAATTACAAACCAAAAAAGAATTAGAAAATATAAAAAATTTAAAATTACAAATCTAATTTTCTTTTGTACATTTTTAAGTTTGTTATATTTGCTCGAGTCTTTTGGTTTCTTGTGTCCATTTTTATTAAAATAAATTCAAAAATCATAAAACATTTTTCTTTTGTACATTTCGATGGTTTTCTTTTATGTTTGAGTCTTTTATATTTGTTTTGTTTTTTCTCCACTCACCCTTTTAGTAAGTTTCTCACATCCGACTTGTCATCCCAAGTACGATTATAGGGATGTATCTCCCTCCCCTAACTTTCACCGCATTTTATTTTGTTTTATGTGAAATGTGGGCATTACATGGTTTAAGTGTGGAGGGGATTTTACCCTTATTTAGTAATTTCTTTCATATAATATTGGTTGGAATCGTGACGAAGTGACGTGATTAGATTCTTTGGTACTTTTTAGACTTTTGTTCGACATTAGTGTAATTGTGGGGCATGAAGTGTAGGGAACCTATGAAGTGTATTGGCCTCGCTCTATTCGCGTAATTCGTTCTGATAGTCGAATACTCTCTACTATCCCCATTCTCAAATGCCCTCTATAGTAGTTTTTTATTTTTTTTGTTTTGTTTTTGGAGATGTCAAAAACTTCACGTGTTTATCGAGAAATATTATAATTAGCAACAAGTGATCGGACTCAATGAGCTCTCATTTTCGGTTTTGTAAATATTGTGTTCGCCTAGTACCTCACTTTGATGGGTAATAAAAAAAAGAAAAGAAAAAGAAAAGGTACAAGAAGAGAAATCCTTGTATAATTGATTTGTATACAATAAGTCATGCAACATCTTTTAAAAAACATTTTGAAAGCGGTTCATAGATAATGAGGTTAGTAGAGTGCCGACTTAATGATTTGAGCGTGAATAGATCTTGGTCGAGGCATGGATGGGGGACATTCATGAAGGGAAACTCGTTAATTTTAGGCGTTCGAAAGAGAGTCTAAATCTCTTATCTCAAAGTATCGTGTCGTCCTTTTGATTGATTTAATTCATAACTCTTAAAATCATTTGAATGCATTAGTTTTTGATTCATCGGGGGATTAGGTTTTTCTTGTCTATATCTAGGCTCGGTTTTGCTTGAGGACAAGCAAAAGGTTAAGTGTAGGGGAGTTGATTTATTCATATTTATGTATAATTTTCAGATGTTTTTGTGTCTTATTTTGAATGCTTTAGTCGGGCTTGAGTCATACTTTGTCCTGTTTTTCCTTATTTTTTATTTTCGTATCTTTTGTCATCATTTTAGTATTTTTCTATTTTTCTCTTACTTTTTATAGATTTTTATGTCATGTTGTTTTTCTTGGGTTTAGGATAGTCGAGCGATCCCAAGAGCATTCCCAAGGATCACAACTGGCTCGATTTGACGAAAACACAACCTGGACCCACGAAGCACAACTATTGATTGACCTGCCATCGACACCTGATTGACGTGCCATCGACACGACCATTTTCCCAACATCGACAACAAGTGTCGACCAACAAGGCATCGACGGTAGAGACATCATCGATTGATGGTCGATGCAAAAGGCCATTTTCGGATATTTCTGGTGAAATTACCATTTTGTCCCCAACATTCACCTATATAAATTTATAAATCCAACCGGAAAAAGAGGCTTTTAAACCCCTTAGGGTTTGGATGCCCAAGCTTGCATCTTATCCTCTTTTCATCCTTTCCACCTTCAAGCTCAAAAACCCATAATGAGCTTAATCTTTGGTCACCTTAGCTTAGCTTGTAGAATTGTAGCTTAACACTTAGTTATGTTAGTTTGTAGTTTGGAGAAGCTTTATGTATTGCATTCCCTCTTTTGGCTTTCAACTTTGAAGTACAATTCTACTTTGGGTAATTTCTAAGTCATGTTGCATTTTTCTTGTTAAATTCTATGAATGTTTGTAGCAATCTATTCTCTTATGTATGGTTTGTAGTTAAGATGTTCAAGCTTTCCTGTGTTGTTCTCCAGCCTGTTAATTCCTCCATTGTTCTTCTTGCTCTAGTTTCAAGATTTTCCATCTTTAGGCATCGTTTAGATAGTTGGTAGAAAAGAGAAAATGGGTTTTGCCAAATTAGTCATTTTCTTGCATTTAGTTGTTATTGTAGTCTAGATTCATGATTAAGATATGTCCAAATATTGTAGTTTCTTTGACTTTATAGTTGTAGTTTAAATGAATTCTCCCTCCATGCTTTGTGTTAATTTATTCATGCTTTTAATTATGAGTTTATGATGTTACTATCTTTGATTATGGATTTTCTTGTTGGTTTAATCATCTTCATGCTTGCTTTAAGTTTATGCTATTTCATTTCTTGATGATTGCAGGTTAGAATGTATGGGTCTATGGTCTAAATGAGTTTAGAACCTTCAATTGATAATTACCGAGTGTTTAATTGAGAGTTGGAATTAAAACCCCCGATTTTTAGATTAGATGTTTGATAAATTGCCAAATGGTTATGAAAACAAGTTTAGAACCTTAGGCCCTTGTTTTATTAGTCATTTCAAAGCCTTCGATTTTATTTCTCGTTATTTAAATTAACGTCTTAGTTTTTAAAAACTCAAAACTCAAACTTTGATCGTGTGTTTAGCACAGCCTTTTCCTTTATTTTCTCGTTCATGATTCAAACACAAAAATCGCTTCCGATTAATCTTCCTCGTGAGATTCGACTTGAGTTACTGATTAGCACATATTTGTCCTTATTTTCAGTAGTATTTTAGCTTGTTTTTCTATTTGTTTTTGGTATAAGTTGGATGATTTAAGCTTAATTTCGTATTTTCATAGTTCCAGCTTATTTTACCATATTTTGATCGTAATTGATGCAATTAGGTGATATTTCGTTGTTTTTCACCTTACAGCTAAGTAACCGGAAGAGTTCAGCGCATAATTAGATAAAGTTGATGTTCAAGAAATGGAGAACGAGCTTTCCGGTGAACGAGTAGCAAAGAGATAAAGAAACTAAGGAAGACGCTCTGTCGCGTCGACTGACACGAGCGTCGACGCCCCGTCGACGCGAGCCATGATGCGCGTCAGTCGACGCACCATCGACGCAACTTGTTGAAGCGTCGATTGAAGGAGCGTCAGTCGACACACCGTCGACGCAACTTGCTGAAGCGTCAATTGAAGGAGCATCAGTCGATGCACCGTCGACGCAACTTGCTGAAGCGATGACTGAAGGAGCGTCAGTCGACATACCGTCGACGCAACTTGCTGAAGCATCGACTGAAGGAGCGTCAGTTGACATAATTCTCTGAGGCGTCGATCCATGACCACGTCAGTCGATGCGCACACCCAGGCAGCAGCGACGCCGAGCACCGGCACGCGTCAGTCGACGCACCGTCGACGCGGCGGCCCAGAATCGGGATTTTAGGGTTTCTTATGCTCCAAGTTAAGGGAAATCTATATAAACCCCCCTAAGTCCGTCCCAAAAGGAGACCGCTCTCACCCATACTCTGAATATTCGATCTTTTATTTCGAGAACAACACCATCCACATCCATATAACAACAATTGATCAAGATCGAAGATTCGAGGATCGCTAAGCTCCAACCGTCCGTTCGTGATTCGTTCTTCGATCAAGGTCAACCACCTCTCCGGATTAGCTGGAGAGTTTACTACGCTTTCTAGTTTAATAAGTACTCTAAACGCTTTATTCGTTTTCATAGTTTTATTTATGCAATTAAGTAGCTGCTTTTTAATAATTGTGTTAGAATTATTTTATGCTTGGAACCCTAAATACTTTTAGTATTAAATTCGTAATCTTAGTTTAATTAATGATTGGTTATTATTCTCGTTTAGATAAATCGTTTCGTTTATATTGCGTTCTAGGTAATTTCTGCTCGTTTATGCTAGTTAATCTTATTCAAAAGTTCTTAGATTAATTTCTATAGTTTATATGTTTGAGTTGCTGAAGTAGAGTACTTAGTTTACTTATCGTTCATGCATTTAAATTCCTAGATAATAAAAACAATCAACCCCCCCCCCCCCAATTTGTATGTGTTATTGTGTTGAACAAACTATTTAAAATTCCGATTGTATGTTCCTCGAGAGACGACTCGAGTCAAGTTGCCAAACTACGCGCGACCCCGTTCTCTTGCGGGCAAGCTATTGATCTTTTGACAAATTTTCATAAGTAGGCAACACAAAAGCTTGAATCAAAACTCTGGCGCCGTTGCCGGGGAAATATACAAAGGTTTTCAAAAATAGGTTTGTTCATTTTTATTTTTATTGTAGTCGTTTATTTGTATAATTGTTTCTCTAGTCGATGCGTTTAATTTGCTGTTAAGTTCATGCAAGGTCGTAGATCGCTTAGGCTCGAACTTGCGCTATTCATCGACAACGTTCATCGTTCAAATCAAGTGAGACCGCCTCACTCATCCACAAGTGAATCGTCTGCCACGACTGATTTTATTTGTGATCCGATTCYRRAAAYGATRTTGCGACTAGACAAMYATGCCCATAACAAYGAGGACRATCAACCACCAAGGCATCCACCCGTGCAACAAAGAAATGGGTATGGGAGTGAACCAATTCATCCCGACGGACCGGTACAACCGCAAGAGTACTGGGAAAATATTCAACGAAATGTGATAAACCAGAATGACGGCCAAAGAAGAGGGGATAGGAATCGCCACTGCCACATCCCGGACGACTATTCCGAGAGATCTTACCATGGCAACGAGCGGGTTAATGACTGGCTCGCAAACGACAACTAAAATGAGAGGAACGAGTACGATAGGAACTACGCAAGGCAAAATCACCAAGAAAGGTACCAACGGGAGGCGCGCGAGCCGAGACAAAGAGAGTTTACAACTCCTCAAGTGGGTCCCTATAGTTCTGCAATTATGTTGGGTAGAACTGCGAGAGACTTCGAGTTGAAACCTCATATCATCAATAACCTCCCGACATTTCACGGCCTCGCCAACGAAGATCCACTGACGTTCCTCAAGGAGTTCTATGCCGAAGTTAGTAGGATCCCATCTCCGGGGCTTCATCACGAAGACCTTCAAATGGTGTGTTTTCCGAGTTGCATGAAGTATAAAGCCAAGTCTTGGCTACTATCACTGGAACTAAGATCTCTGGTCGACTGGCCCATGATTAGCGACAAATTCATTAATCAGTACTACTCGACTCAGACGACGGGCCACGTAAGGAGACAAATAGCCAACTTTGTCCAGCAAGATGGGGAGTTGTTTCACGAAGCGTGGAAACATTTCAAATCTCTGTTACAAGCTTGCCCCCATCATCACAACTCTCCGGGAATGGTGAATCAACTCTTCTACGAAGGACTTATAGATTCTTACAAGAATAACATAGAGGTAGCTGCTGGGGGTGATTTTGGAAATTTGACAGCGACGGCTGCCAAGCAACTATTTGAAAGAATGAGCGAAAAGTCGAGGCAAACGAGCTCTCGACCATGAAAGATAAGGGTTAACGAGGCAACTTAGGTGCCAAGTAACGAGACCTTCGAGGCATGTAACCGTTGTGGAGAGCAAGGGCATTCGGTGGATTCATGTACAATGGGGTATCACGGAGATACCGACGCTGAAGCGCACGCCATCAATGATCAATTACGCAACATAGATCTTCCAGCCTATGAGCACAGGCCTCAGACAAACCCCAAGTTTAATGCAAATCGTAACTCTCCTTACTTAAAATGGGGCCCTGAAAATCCACATTTCACCCCAGCACGAACTAAATTAACACATCCACCACCGAGCAAATTACTACCAGCTGGGCCGACACCTACTCCTATACAGCCGAACAATCAGCTGCTAATTTGGCAACAGAACTAAGTCACCGAGACACTCAGAAATAGGGATGGACTGACAAATCTGACCACGCAAGTTAATAAGCAAGGAGAGGTCTTGGATGACCTATCTAAGAGCGTGAAGAACTTAGAGAAAATGATGGGCCAAATGGCGACTTTCATGGCCAAACATGACAATGAAAAAGGGAAGTTTCCGAGCCAACCCGAGCAAGCTTCCGCGGTTCATATTTTACGAAGTGGGAAGACGATAGATAATGGATTCGAAGAAGAGAACGAAGAGGACACTAATATTGCAAATGAGGGGCTGCCTACGAACAATGACCCTAAACCGGTTGACCAAATGCATAGGTCACCAAATCCTTACATTCCTGGGTCATTAAAAGGGAAGTCCCCGAATCAAGTACCCACTCCTGTAACAAATGACGATTCCACCAAGTCCCCGACTCAGCAACCGAAGGCATTGCCAACCACTATTCGAGACAAGGTTCCTTTCCCAAGTCGCCTACGCCCATCCAAAGAGAACAAAAAGTTCATGGAACTTTACAATCTGCTCAAAAACGTCAACATTAATCTTTATCTGTTAGACGTAATCAAGACAATGCCCGCATACGTGAAATTTTTCAAGGAATTAGTCGCGAGAGAATGACGTCTGGAGACACTTCAGCAAGTTAAGTTAACGAAGGAGGTGAGTGCCATATGCAAAGGGCCTCTACCCAAAAAAGAGAGAGACCCCGACAGTTTCTGCATAACCATCACCTTGGGAAACGGACAGACAGCACGAGGCATGCTTGACCTTGGAGCAGGAATCAATTTGATGCCCTATTCCCTTTATAAGGAATTCGATTTGGGGACAATGAGACCAACGACGATGCGGCTACAATTGGCGGACCGATCAATTAGACAACCACTTGGCATAGTCGAGGATGTTCTAGTTCAAGTTGGCGAGCTTGTGATTCCAGTCAATTTTGTCATACTAGATGTCGGCGAGGTTCCGAAGGATGGCACTGAACATACTATTTTGCTTGGTCGACCATTTATGTCCACTTCTTGTACACTAATTGACGTACACAAAGGGAGGATGACCTTATCTGTGATGGGCGAGACAATCACATTTTCGTTGAAACATATCCACAACACTCCTTCGCCATACCTGAATGAAGATTTCTCGTTTGTTGACCCGATTGCCTCCTGTGTTCATGAGCTTAAGGGGATCACTGTGCTAGATGAGTTAAGCGTCGAGGACGACACATAATTTTTGAACAGGGTGACCGAGATGTTAGATATAGATTTGAATGAGATCGACGAAGACCATGAAGAGGTTGACGATTTTGATGAAGAATTGTGTGAAATAGCCACTGCACCCGAACTTGGTCAAAAGATGGAGTTAAAGCCGCTATCGAGCCACTTGAAGTATGTTTTCCTCGAGCCCAATGAAATGAAACCAGTCATCATATATTCAGCCTTATCGGAACACGAGGAGAAGGAATTAGTTGCGGTGTTAAGTAACCACAAGGAGGCAATAGGATGGAGCATCAGCGACATCAAAGGAATAAGCCCCGTGACTTGCATGCATAGAATCGAGATGGAACCCGATGCCAGGCCTGTGAGGGACAGTCAACGGAGACTGACACCAACGCTTTATGAGGTGGTTAAGAAAGAAATTTTTAAACTTAAAGATGAAGGAATCATTTTCACCATCTCCGACAGCAAATGGGTAAGCCCAATTCATGTGGTTCCATAGAAAGGAGGCATCACCATCGCCGAAAACGCAAAGGGTGAGATAGTTCCAACCCGACTAACTACTGGATGGCGTATGTGCATCGATTATAGGAAGTTAAATGCGGCCACTCGTAAGGATCATTTTCCTCTACCGTTCATTGACCAACTTCTCGACAATCTTGCGGGACACGAATTTTACTGCTTTCTGGATGGCCTTTCAGGATATTATCAAGTGGCCATCGCTCCGGAAGATCAGAGCAAGACAACGTTCACATGCCCCTTTGGCACATTCGCTTTTCGAAGAATGTCCTTTGGCCTGTGCAACGCACCAGCGACCTTTCAAAGGTGCATGCTCTCAATTTTTAGTGACTTTATTGATGATTTTCTTGAAGTATTTATGGATAATTTTTCAATTTTTGGGTCATCTTTTGATAATTGTTTATCTAATTTGTCAAGAGTTCTAGAACGATGCATTGAGAAGAATATAACTTTGAGTTGGGAGAAATCCCATTTTATGGTAAAAAAGTGGCACTGTTCTAGGCCATGTTGTTTCTAAAAAGGGACTGGAGGTTGATAAGGCAAAAATTGATGTAATTGAAACCCTCCCTCCGCCTCGAGATGTTAAAGGAATTAGGAGTTTTCTTGGTCATGCAGGTTTTTATAGACGTTTTATCAAAAACTTTTCAAAAATAAGTCGTCCACTTTGCGAACTATTGACCTTAGATGCTCCTTTCATTTTTAATGAAGAATGTTTGAGTACGTTTAATTAATTAAAAGAGAGTTTTATGTCTGCCCCTGTGATTGTTGCTTCCGACTGGACCTTACCCTTTGAAATTATGTGTGATGCCTCCAATGAGGCGGTGGGGTCTGTTTTGGGACAACGTGTGGAAAAATTGCTTAGGGTCATTTATTATGCTAGTTATATGCTAAACGATGCTCAACGTAATTATACCACAACTGAAAAAGAATTACTGGCAGTCGTATTTTCGCTTGACAAATTTAGACCGTATATAGTTGGAACTAAGGTAATTGTACACACTGATCATGCTGCTTTACGCCATTTGTTTTCCAAACCACAAAGTAAGCCACGCCTTATTAGGTGGATTTTGTTGCTACAAGAATTTGATGTGGAAATAAAAGATAGACGAGGTTGTGAAAATGTTGTGGCGGATCACTTGTCTAGAATGATAATTGAGGAGAATGAGGGGGAGAAATTTATGATTAATGATCTTTTTCCTTATGAGAATATTTTTAATCTTGAGCAATTAATTACTCCTTGGTACGCTGATATTGTGAATTATCTTGTTTTCAAAATAGTGCCTAACCATTTATCCTACCAAGAACGAAAGAGATTTTCGAGTAAATGCAGGGACTACTTTTGGGATGATCCCGATGTTTTCAAACGCTGCAAGGATGGTCTAAATAAGAGATGCATTCCGAACGACGAAATGGGGAGCATTCTCCAATATTGCCATGACCATGGAGGGCATTTTGGAGCTCAAAAGACGGCGTTTAAAGTGTTACAAGCCGGATTTTATTGGCTGAGTTTATTTGCTGATGCATTTGAATATTGCAAAACTTGTGACAACTGCCAACGAACCGGAAACATAGGGAAGCGAGAAGAAATGCCACAGGTACCTAACCAAGTGGTAGAGATTTTCGATGTATGGGGGATAGACTTTATGGGACCTTTCCCTAAGAGTGGAGATTTTGAGTACATCTTTGTTGGTGTCGACTACGTATCAAAATGGGTGGAAGCAATCCCTACTCGAAGAGATAATGCAGAAGTTGTTCTCAAATTCCTCCAAGAAAATATTTTCAGTAGATTTGGGGTGCCGAAATCGATAATAAGTGATGGAGGAAGCCATTTTTGTAACAAAGCGTTTGCAAAGCTGATGAAAAAATATGGGGTCCGACACAAGGTAGCTACGCCTTACCACCCTCAAATGTCTGGTCAAGTCGAAACGAGCAACCGTCAACTTAAGGCCATCCTCGAGAAAACAGTCGGGCCGAGTCGAAAGGATTGGGCAGTCAAACTTGTCGACGCACTGTGGGCATACCGAACAGCCTACAAGACGGTGCTTGGAATGAGCCCTTTTTGCCTAATTTATGGGAAAGCTTGCCATTTGCCCGTTGAGCTAGAACATCGAGCTGGTTGGGAAATTCGGAAACTGAACATGAATTATGATGAGGCTGGCGAGTACAGGAAGTTGGAACTAACTGAACTTGAGGAAATAAGGAATGAGTCCTATGATACTGCATGGAGGCAAAAGAAGATGACCAAAGTCTACCATGATCGGAAACTCGTCAACAAGCAATTGGAGGTAGGTAAGTTAGCTCTAGTCTTTAACTCGAGATTTAAACTTTTTCCAGGGAAACTAAAATCAAAATGGAGTGGACCGTTCATGATAAAAGAGATCAACGAGTTTGGAGCTGTAACCCTTTACGATGAAAAATGAGACGCAACATTTCAAGTTAATGGGCATCGCGTTAAATTATACCGTGATGGAGAGATAACAAATCAAGATCGCGAAGTGTGGGCGATGGTGGACCCACCTCCGATGGTAATTTAATCACGGCACAATTACGTCGAGCAAACGACGTTAAAAGATGCGCTTATTGGGAGGCGACCCAAGCTACTGTATTTTCTTTATTTTGGTTTTCTTTTATTTTAGTTATTTCTTTTTTTTCTACTTTTTGTAAGTGTTTGAACAGGATTTAGGTCGAGAAGAGATTATTTCATCATTTGAAGAGTGAAGGATTCGCACGGTGGCAAACCTGCAGTCGCGTCGACTGAAGCGGCGTCTATGCGGGATCGACACTACCTGGGCACGCGCATCGACTGACGCAGCGTCGACGCTACCTGTGCGCGTGAGCGGATTTTTGGTAAGTTTTGGCTGCGATTTTTGGGAGTTTTATTCCCAGTAGGTAAGTGATTTTTTGAGAATAATTTGCACGAAATTTGTCAAAGGTTGGGGTCAAGATCTTTTGTCTTAGAGGAGTTCTAATTAGATTAGGAAACTTAATATCTCTTCCCTTATTTGTAATTTGGGTGAATCTAGGATTCCTACTTTTAAGGTCTTTTGATCCCTATATAAATCAAACCTCTTCACTCTTTATTTCATTATTCTCGAGAGCTCTACATCTCCTTACACCATATATATTTTCGCTCCATACCTCTCCATTCCATGAGGCCAATTCCAAAAAACACCAAAAACCACGAGAATAGGTGGATGTTGAGAGAGGAGCACGACGAGAAATTGGACCAGCTGCACGATGAGGTCGAGAAGGTGAACGATTTGGTTGGTGATTATCAATTGGATGAGGTTAACTACACCCTCCAAATTGATACTCTCAAAGACGAATTGAGAAGGGAGGAGGATATCAATGAGGGATTGAGGGACATGAACCTTCAACTAAGGGCCACCATTAGAGGCTTAAGGGGTATTGAGCATGAACTCGAGCAGCATAGGGAGGAACTTGATGAGCGTCTCATGACCAAGAACGAGCTTCGCGACGCACTTCTCCGAGCTCGAGAGACGATTGCCACCTTGACTAAGGAAAACAATGAGATGATATGGGATACGGCCAAATTATCAGGTGAGATCGATATGAGGGACGAGGGCTTGAAGGAAGCGAATTCCGAACTAGAAAATTTGACACAAGACGGAATAACCCTCTTGCGAAGTAACCATGCAATCCGCGAGGAGAAGTTTGCGCTCTTACGACGAATTGAGGAGTTGGAGGCCCAAATCAGGGATTTTAATGTGAGGAACGCGGCGAACGAGTGTAATCTAGGATTTTGGGAGCAGTGCTTGGAAGAGGCTAGCAAGAAGATCGTCGCGTTAGGAGCGTTTGGGTTTTAAATTCCCTTAGATTCTTGGGGCTTGCTACTATTTATCTATTTATGTTTTTCCATAATCGAGTCGTGAAATTGTCCTTCCACCTTATCCTGTTTAGTTTATTGAAATTTCAATTTTAATTCGGTTGTCTACGTGTTTTGTTTCAGCAATTAATAAAATTTTATTTTTCGTACGCCTTGCTTTTACGTATTTCTTGCACCATGGACGTTTTTATTTTTCTTGTGAGATTGTGCAGTTATCCATGGTTAAAAATCATTTAGCAGAGGGGGTAATCGCTGGAATACGAACGGTAAAAACTTGTTGCCAACCTTCTGTCGCGTCGACTGACGCGAGCGTCGGTGCTCCGTCGATGCGGGTCATGATCCGCGTCAGTCGACGCCATGTCGACGCTGCCTGCGCACGACGACCGGCTGCCCTGGGCGGAAGCGATGATTTTCAATAGCCGTTTTGTTCGAACAACAACCTTTGGTTCCGCCATTTGCTGAAGAGCCGTGGCAACGATTTAATAAGTTTATTATTGCTGATAACGTTATTTTTATTTTTATTTTGGTTGTTATGTTTTGAGGATGAATCCATTCACGCGGCTCTGGGAACGTGAAATTGCGCAACTTCAATGAAAAAGACTCGACCATTCATTTTCAGGGACGTTTTCTTACCCCTTTCCTTGTTTGAATTGCTTTTCTTTATAGATCTCAAATCAAAACTCATTCAAGTACATGCAAAGATGATAAACACTCGGGCTACTTACTGGCTTATTGCATGAAAATTTTTAAATTGACGCTGCTTTTAAGGTTTTGCGAAATCAATTGCGTCCAAGTACCATTTACAATATATAAATAATATTTGAAAATTTTATGCACTTATACACGCTCAAAACACAAGAACATCAAATCATATATAACTAACTTCGACAGGCATGCCATACAAACACAATTTGAAACCGCTGTGTGTAGTTGACTTGGAAAATGAGGTTAAGGCACAGAAAAAACCTATTTCCGGCCATACCCATATATCTTTAGCCACTATAAATTCTGAATGAGCCAATCATAGCCAAATAATCCATTTCCATTAGCCATGAGTGATTTTTGAGTCGACCCCTACAACCCATTAAAAGCGTGAGGTAGGAGTTAGTAATTTTTATTGGTTATTAGTGTTTTGGAGTTTTTATAAGGGATTTATGAAATTTTTGTAATAAAGGATCACCATCCTTCAATAAAAAGAAAAAAAAGAAAGACCCCATAAAACAGAATTAGAGGGGGATAAAAAAAAAGAAAAAGAAAATAAGAAGGATGGTGAATGGTGTTAGTCATTGCCTACGCGCTAATAAAGGCTTGTGTTTATTATTTATTTTATTTTATGAGCCTATTATTTAGAAGGCATGAGTTGTGTAAGAAGTGTGTTATGAGCTTCAATTGTGTTTACGTGGTTCGAGCAAAAGTCGGTTTAGAGTTACGAGTTGGGAAATAGCCTAAGTTTAAAGGCTACGTTATGAGTGTTTAGTGAGGTTTTTATCTTTGAACGAGGTGAAGCGTATTGCCCCTTGATTAGAATAGGTTTGGTGAGTTATTGATCACGTTAGATCGTGAGTTAGCCAAACGACTTATATATTCCATAACCGTCCAAAAAGCCTTACGTTACAACCCGAAAAGACCTTTTCCGATTCTTTGTTAGCTTATTTTACCGTATTTTGATCGTAATTGATGCAATTAGGTGATATTTCATTGTTTTTCACCTTACAGCTAAATAACCGGAAGAGTTCAGTGCATAATTAGATGAAGTTGATGTTCAAGAAATGGAGAACGAGCTTTCCGGTGAACGAGTAGCAAAGAGATAGAGAAACTGAGGAAGACGCTCTATCGCGTCGACTGATGCGAGCGTCGACGCGAGCCATGATCCGCGTCAGTCGACGCAGGGCCGACGCACCATCGACGCAACTTGCTGAAGCATCGATTGAAGGACGTCAGTCGACGCACCGTCGACGCAACTTGCTGAAGCGTCGACTTGAAGCGTCGACTGAAGGAGCGTCAGTCGACGCACCGTCGATGTAACTTGCTGAAGCGTCGACTGAAGGAGCGTCAGTCGATGCACCGTCGACGCAACTTGCTGAAGCGTCGACTGAAGGAGCGTCAGTCGACGCACTGTCGACGCAATTCTCTGAGGCGTCGATCCATGACCGCGTCAGTCGACGCACCCGCCCAGCCGACTCGCACACCCAGGCAGCAGCGACGCCGAGCACCGGCATGCGTCAGTCGACGCACCGTCGACGCGGCGGCCCAAAATCGAGATTTTAGGGTTTCTTATGCTCCAAGTTAAGGGAAATCTATATAAACCCCCTAAATCCATTCCCAAAAGGAGACCCTCTCTCACCCATACTCTGAATATTCGATCTTTTGGTTCGAGAACAACACCATCCACATCCATATAACAACAATTGATCAAGATCGAAGATTCGAGGATCGCTAAACTCCAACCGTCCGTTCGTGATTCGTTCTTCGACCAAGGTCAACCACCTCTCCGGATTAGCTGGAAAATTTACTACGCTTTCTAGTTTAATAAGTACTCTAAACGCAAAAGCTATTGATCTTTTGACAAATTTTCATAAGTAGGCAATACAAAAGCTTGAATCAGTTACCACACCGCACTATGATCGACCCCGTTCTCTTGCAGGCGATCCTCAAGATATTTGTTAAAAATAGTGCGTTCGAGATCACTTCAGAGTTGTCAGTTTTCCTTGCTCCAAAAAGGCTCGAAAACCTATCATTTTACTATGAAAAATTACAAACGCGAGAAAATTGTAGTATTTTCTGAGAAATAAAAAAAATAAATCACATGAAAAACATATGTGTAGCCTTCAAAATATTATGGAAGATACCCTTACAAAAATGTAATTTACATGCGAACAATGTACTTTTAAGATCTCGTATAAATATAAGATGTATTTGATTACAAAAGAATAATTTGGATACAAACCTAAAAATGTGAATTACCGATCGTAGAAATAAGTGTGTGTGATATTTGAATTACAACTTACAATCTTACGGCTAAGACTTTTCAAAAGCGTTCATTTCTTGTGATATTAGGTACACCCGTGTGTATATTGTAATATACACTTAGGTGGAAAAAATATTTTCAATGTGATGAATTTTCATTTACATTAAAATAAATTTTTATATTTATTGTGATAAAATTATCATTGTTAGTTGGGTATATGTACATATGAACACGTAACATGGAAAAAATATTCATATTACTTATGATAAAAGTTTATCTCCAAAATAATAAATCTCATACCCCAATTTCATAAATGTATATGATAAAAATCAATTTTAATATGATAAATGTACAATATTTTTATAATATAGATAAAAAATAATACGTGAACTCGATAAATACACATGCTAATTGTACAATCAATCGTACAAATATATATTTTATTATATTAAATGTTTATGTCAAGTGTACGATCGGATACACTATACACTAGCTAGAGGAGCCACCGAGATAGATAGATTCACCAATAAGCGGGCCGTTGAAAATGGATTTCATGGCCCATTTATTCAGCTTTATCTCGTCAGCAATTGGGCCCATATTTTACGCAAAATCATGCCATCATGGACTTTGTTTCAATCCACTTTCGCCCATTGTTGCCCTTTTTTTTATAAAATATATATTATATCTAAAAGAAAATGCTCATATATGTTGTGATAAGATAATTTTGCGCCATTTGGATATTAATATACGTCTTTTTTTTCATTAATATTTCCATGTTGTAACATTATTTTTCTTTCTTTCTTTCCTCCTTTTTAGGTTGTTAATATTTGTTTTTATGTTCTTTTTCTATGTTCTTAAGAAAAAGTAATTTCCCATGTTTATCTACACATTGGAAACAATAACGTTAAAAATGTCCATAAAGTGTAAAAGATTTACTTTTCCCTACCAATGTACCAAAGAAATGAGTCAAAAGAACCATAATTACAAATTATTTTGTTTTATATTTTGAAAAAGCCACGATGGTGGATTATCATAAACAAATGAGGTAAGATTAGGCCACATAATGATATTGAGACAAGTTTCTCAAAATACTCCCACCGTCATAATATAATAATATTTTGTTTGATTTCACAAAAATAAGGAGATAAATATATAATTATGTCATTAACTTAGTTATTATTTTTTAATTATCCTTTTTAATTTATTACTATTAATTAATACTTTTAAAAATTAGTGTTGGAATCACTAAATTTATCACTTAGAATAGTAAAATTTTGCATTATAATCATCAAATTTTTTTTTACCATGATAAATTAGTATTACAAAAATTATTAATTAAAAATATGTGTGGAAGACCGATCGTTTATTAGGCTAATTGCTTATTTTTATTTTTTCTTCTGATGTTGGTTACATTAGTTCTTTTTTTTTTTTTTTTTTTTTTTCTTTTCTGGATGTTTAGTATTTTTGTTTCTCGTGTGGAGTGCCGAAATCCGTATTTTTTTTTTTTTTGCATCATGGAGTGCTCTGTTTTTCCATATGGAGAGGCTACTTATGCTGTGTTTTTTTGGCTTGTTTTCCTTTTCTTTTTGCATTTGAAACTTCCTTTTGTGGAGTGTAGTTTGGATTCTTTTGCTTGGAGCCTCTTTTGCCTCTTTAGGCATTGTTTGTAAATCTGGTTTTGGCAATACTTAAAAGTACCTCATAATCAATTATCTTAAATAAAAAATGTTGTCACCTCAACTCTTCCATGATTCAATTTCATGATGAAGTCATTTGATTTAATGGGTTACGGGAACCCATATTGCACTGAGAAAATATATTTATATAACAATACTAAATACAAAGAGAGCGAATATCTGCTCATAGTATCAACACCCATAGTATCAACACCAGCTGCTTGCCCAAAAAATACAATCTATACCACTTGGGTGGAAGCCGATTCCTTTAACTTTTACTCTTTACGCTTAATAATACTTTTTTAGAAAAAATATTGATTCATGATATTTGTTGTTTTATTTCAAGACCATTTTGTATATCTAATAATATTACTTTGCCCTTATATATTTATGAAGTGTGCCTTTTCAAAAATGAGAAAATTAATTTAATGAGAGTATATGAATCCTATACGTATATAAGGAATAATTTATTTTCCTTGGGAGAATTATATTTAGTAAAGATTTATCTTGTAGAATATTATTATAAGACTAAGATGTAATTCTCTTACCCTAAATTAGAATCTGTAGC
>BMAC01000301.1:913768-926070 GCA_014905375.1 Phtheirospermum japonicum | reverse complement strand
CGATAACACACTTAATTTGCGATTGAAAAGAGATTGATTTTCGGTGCTTGTTTATTGTGCTTGTATTTGTATGATTTGAGCGTATACACGTCCTATGCAGAAAATACTCGAGTGCTTGAGCGTACCACCCCTATATATTTCCCTTTTGTGAGGATGCATGAATTCGATTTTGAAGCGACAATTAGAAGGAGCGTCAGTCGACGCACCGTCGATGTAACTTGCTGAAGCGTCGACTGAAGGAGCGTCAGTCGATGCACCGTCGACGCAACTTGCTGAAGCGTCGACTGAAGGAGCGTCAGTCGACGCACTGTCGACGCAATTCTCTGAGGCGTCGATCCATGACCGCGTCAGTCGACGCACCCGCCCAGCCGACTCGCACACCCAGGCAGCAGCGACGCCGAGCACCGGCATGCGTCAGTCGACGCACCGTCGACGCGGCGGCCCAAAATCGAGATTTTAGGATTTCTTATGCTCCAAGTTAAGGGAAATCTATATAAACCCCCCTAAATCCATTCCAAAAGGAGACCTCTCTCACCCATACTCTGAATATTCGATCTTTCGGTTCGAGAACAACACCATCCACATCCATATAACAACAATTGATCAAGATCGAAGATTCGAGGATCGCTAAACTCCAACCGTCCGTTCGTGATTCGTTCTTCGACCAAGGTCAACCACCTCTCCGGATTAGCTGGAAAATTTACTACGCTTTCTAGTTTAATAAGTACTCTAAACGCAAAAGCTATTGATCTTTTGACAAATTTTCATAAGTAGGCAATACAAAAGCTTGAATCAGTTACCACACCGCACTATGATCGACCCCGTTCTCTTGCAGGCGATCCTCAAGATATTTGTTAAAAATAGTGCGTTCGAGATCACTTCAGAGTTGTCAGTTTTCTTGCTCCAAAAAGGCTCGAAAACCTATCATTTTACTATGAAAAATTACAAACGCGAGAAAATTGTAGTATTTTCTGAGAAATAAAAAAAATAAATCACATGAAAAACATATGTGTAGCCTTCAAAATATTATGGAAGATACCCTTACAAAAATGTAATTTACATGCGAACAATGTACTTTTAAGATCTCGTATAATATAAGATGTATTTGATTACAAAAGAATAATTTGGATACAAACCTAAAAATGTGAATTACCGATCGTAGAAATAAGTGTGTGTGATATTTGAATTACAACTTACAATCTTACGGCTAAGACTTTTCAAAAGCGTTCATTTCTTGTGATATTAGGTACACCCGTGTGTATATTGTAATATACACTTAGGTGGAAAAAATATTTTCAATGTGATGAATTTTCATTTACATTAAAATAAATTTTTATATTTATTGTGATAAATTATCATTGTTAGTTGGGTATATGTACATATGAACACGTAACATGGAAAAAATATTCATATTACTTATGATAAAAGTTTATCTCCAAAATAATAAATCTCATACCCCAATTTCATAAATGTATATGATAAAAATCAATTTTAATATGATAAATGTACAATATTTTTATAATATAGATAAAAAATAATACGTGAACTCGATAAATACACATGCTAATTGTACAATCAATCGTACAAATATATATTTTATTATATTAAATGTTTATGTCAAGTGTACGATCGGATACACTATACACTAGCTAGAGGAGCCACCGAGATAGATAGATTCACCAATAAGCGGGCCGTTGAAAATGGATTTCATGGCCCATTTATTCAGCTTTATCTCGTCAGCAATTGGGCCCATATTTTACGCAAAATCATGCCATCATGGACTTTGTTTCAATCCACTTTCGCCCATTGTTGCCCTTTTTTTTATAAAATATATATTATATCTAAAAGAAAATGCTCATATATGTTGTGATAAGATAATTTTGCGCCATTTGGATATTAATATACGTCTTTTTTTTCATTAATATTTCCATGTTGTAACATTATTTTTCTTTCTTTCTTTCCTCCTTTTTAGGTTGTTAATATTTGTTTTTATGTTCTTTTTCTATGTTCTTAAGAAAAAGTAATTTCCCATGTTTATCTACACATTGGAAACAATAACGTTAAAAATGTCCATAAAGTGTAAAAGATTTACTTTTCCCTACCAATGTACCAAAGAAATGAGTCAAAAGAACCATAATTACAAATTATTTTGTTTTATATTTTGAAAAAGCCACGATGGTGGATTATCATAAACAAATGAGGTAAGATTAGGCACATAATGATATTGAGACAAGTTTCTCAAAATACTCCCACCGTCATAATATAATAATATTTTGTTTGATTTCACAAAAATAAGGAGATAAATATATAATTATGTCATTAACTTAGTTATTATTTTTTAATTATCCCTTTTTAATTTATTACTATTAATTAATACTTTTAAAAATTAGTGTTGGAATCACTAAATTTATCACTTAGAATAGTAAAATTTTGCATTATAATCATCAAATTTTTTTTTTACCATGATAAATTAGTATTACAAAAATTATTAATTAAAAATATGTGTGGAAGACCGATCGTTTATTAGGCTAATTGCTTATTTTTATTTTTTCTTCTGATGTTGGTTACATTAGTTCTTTTTTTTTTTTTTTTTTTTTTCTTTTCTGGATGTTTAGTATTTTTGTTTCTCGTGTGGAGTGCCGAAATCCGTATTTTTTTTTTTTTTGCATCATGGAGTGCTCTGTTTTCCATATGGAGAGGCTACTTATGCTGTGTTTTTTTGGCTTGTTTTCCTTTTCTTTTTGCATTTGAAACTTCTTTTGTGGAGTGTAGTTTGGATTCTTTGCTTGGAGCCTCTTTTGCCTCTTTAGGCATTGTTTGTAAATCTGGTTTTGGCAATACTTAAAAGTACCTCATAATCAATTATCTTAAATAAAAAATGTTGTCACCTCAACTCTTCCATGATTCAATTTCATGATGAAGTCATTTGATTTAATGGGTTACGGGAACCCATATTGCACTGAGAAAATATATTTATATAACAATACTAAATACAAAGAGAGCGAATATCTGCTCATAGTATCAACACCCATAGTATCAACACCAGCTGCTTGCCCAAAAAATACAATCTATACCACTTGGGTGGAAGCCGATTCCTTTAACTTTTACTCTTTACGCTTAATAATACTTGTTTTAGAAAAAATATTGATTCATGATATTTGTTGTTTTATTTCAAGACCATTTTGTATATCTAATAATATTACTTTGCCCTTATATATTTATGAAGTGTGCCTTTTCAAAAATGAGAAAATTAATTTAATGAGAGTATATGAATCCTATACGTATATAAGGAATAATTTATTTTCCTTGGGAGAATTATATTTAGTAAAGATTTATCTTGTAGAATATTATTATAAGACTAAGATGTAATTCTCTTACCCTAAATTAGAATCTGTAGCTAATTTATATTATTTAGAGCTCTTAAAATTTTACTGAATAAAATAAATACATAATAAAACAAAATTGAAAAAACAAAGTTTAAATATTGGAAATTGAATTATTCATGCAATAAAGAAAAAGTTCACTTGAGATTTTGAAAAATCTATTTGTACACAACATTTGATGTGTTATTAACAATGTTACCATCGTCGTCGCAGCATAAGATTTTTAATCCTTTACGACTCTAAACCCGAGAGATGGCGGACATAGAGTTGGCCATGGTTAAAAACAGGTCTTGGTAAGTACAAATCAACATTGGATAGAGTTTTGACCTTTACTCTTGTTTATAGTCATTACAAAACAGACAATAAGTGGAAATTGTCTCCTCTGAAATTTAAAGGGAACCCTGCTATCGGATGGACTCAATACCATACGTGGAATATAGACCTTCATTCCAATATTAGTTCCTGAAAGAATCTTTGCCTCAATAATGCGTTCTCCGAGTTGGGTAACGACCAACCTTGTACCATTTCATAATCCCGAAACTTGATCCATGTTTCGAATCAACATAACCGGAACTCCAAACTTCAGTTTCAAAACATGATTAGGAATACCTGAGCACTTTATTGTGTTTAGATAGTCGACCGAGTACACTTGATGTTCTGCTTCTCCATTCACATTTGTCTTGCCAATGGTGTCAGAACTAAGATATACTCTTTCATCCCCAGGAAGTATAGACATCACGTACTCATTAACCGTTTCAATATCTCTTTCTTCGAAGAATGAGTGATCGCCAAAATATTCTAAAAATGGAAGGATAAGTGCTATCGACAATAGCGGCAACGTGATCACCTGAGGTGCGAAGGAGTATATCGTCAGGTATATCAATTAATGTTTGACCATCAATTTCAGTACCGATATTTCCATCACCAATTTTAAGTATCCATTTCGATAAATCTTTGATCTCGCTTGAAACAAATGGTGACATTGTCTGCCCAACAGTACTCTCATATTCTTCGTCAATCTGAGAATTTTACAATGTTCCCATAATCTAGATGAACATATACTGGCATAGACAATATCTTCTCGACTACCCTTTGACACAACAGGAAGAATCTGGCGAAAGTCTCCGCCAAGAACTATAACCTTGCCAACAAATGGAAAGTTCTTTCTTTCCTCTAGCGCAATAAACTTCAAACTTTTATGTAAAGCTTCAAGACAGAATCTACTCAACATTGGTGATTCATACCAAATGATTAATTTTGCCCTATCCATAAGAGCAGCGAATTATGTTTCACGTGTTATTGTACACATGGAGTCTTCTGTTATGGTCAAAGGTATTCTAAATCGAGAATGTGCAGTTCTACCACGTGGAAGCAAAAGTGCAGCAACACCACTTGAAGTAGCATTGAGCACAATGTCACCTTTGGAGCATAGAGCAGCAGTAATGTTCGCTAAATGAAAGTTTTACCAGTGCCACCATAGCCGTAAACAAAATAAATACCACCCTTATCCTTCGACGTTGCACTCAATATTTCAGAATAGATTGTCTTTTGTTCATCCGTTAAAGATGAGCACAATTTCTGATGTTCAATTTCCAAAAGACATCTATCAAAATTAAGTTCTTGCTGAATAAACTTGTTATTTCCGTCAATCATCAAAGAATCATTGGGAAGTGGTATATCAGAGAAATTTTTCAGCGATTTTCCATTACTCTGTAGAATTTCTTCTGTCTTCTTCGCTAAAAATTTGTGATGGGCTCGAATTGATTTTTTCACGTTATTTGATTGACTGATTACCATATAATAATAATTACATATAATAAAAGGAAAACAAAATCGATTTTAGGGGGAAGATGTTTCTTGATAGATATATATTCCTACATTATTTAATAATAATCAACTTGTTTTAACTAATTCAATAAGTCAGAACTTATATAATTAGTTGTTATTTTAATCACGTCTATTAGATATTACTAGGTGCAATTTTTTTTGAAAGATTTATAATGATTTTAGGCAATATCTTAATTGATTATCCATTATATAAGGAAAATAAAAATAAGTAAACGATTATCCATTGAGTCTATTAGATATTTTTAGGGGCAAGAGGTATTTGATAGATATATATCTCCAATATATTTTACAGTAGTATCTTGATTGATTAATTAATATATATACTATATTTATAGATACTATAATAATCATACTGATTTTTGGCATTTTAGGCAATATATAATTAACCATTATCCCTTATATAAGGAAAATAAAAAATTAATTTGGTGTGGAAAGTTTGCAAGATATTTTATAGATTTTGGAGTCAAAGATAAATTTTACAGTTTGGATAATGGTGGTTGTTTGAGGGACTGTCCAGAGGTTTGTATTTTAAGGAAAATAAGTAATTGATATAGTAGGAAGACTAATTGAATATCTTGATTGATATCTATATATACATATAAACTAGAAACTCGACAAACCATTTAAGCTAATATTCTCAAATAAATATAATCTATAAAAGACATTTGCAAAAATAATAATAATAATAGTAATTTATATCAATTAACAATTTTTCTTTTATTTGGTTATCAAGTTGCTAAATATTTGAAGATGACTGTTAATACCAATAATATATTAAGAAAAAAATTATAGTGTAATCCAAGAGTCATGACTTAATTGCATGTTATAGTGGATTGCTTAATTAATATCATGATTGATATCAAAATTTTCATAGAAAAGTAATAATTTAATAATTTACAGAAATAATTATTTACATATTATAAGATTATAATGTATATATTTCTGATTAGAAAAAAACGTAATAATAGATATATTATTATAACAATATTTGCCTTTACATATTGTGAGATTATATATTATATAGATATATTTACCTTTCTATCAGAGAAATATTTAAATATATAAGAAAAGAATAATATGTTTTGAAATTACATGTAATAAAAGGAAGACAGAATCGGTTTTTGCATAGTTGTGACTTATTTTGATAAATAAATATTCCTACACTATTTAATAATAATTGACTTAATTTAACTAATTCAATAAGTTACAACTTATATAATTAGTTGCTATTTTAATTTCTTCCATTAGATATTATTATGGGCAAGAGGTATTTTGAAAGATTTATAAGAATTATAATGATTTTAGACAATATATTAATCGATTCTCCATTATATAAGAAAAATAAAAATAAGTAAACGATTATCCATTATAAAAGGAAAATAAGAATTAGTTTGGTGCGGAAAGATTGGAAGATATTTTATAATTATTGAGATCAAAGATAAATATTTTATTTCTGGCATTTGTTGAAATTTATATTGTTTTGTACAAAAATAGTTGCTTTGATTTAGCAGTAGTTATGCGTATAATGAAAGAAAATTATGTTACCAACTTAATACGAAAGAACAAAAAAATAAATAAAAATTTATCCCATTATATAATATATGCACTTTTGTTTAAAGAAATAAAATTTATCAATTATATACGAAATAAATAAAACAAACAACCGCAGATCCTTAAAAATGAAATAATGTCTAAATAATGGATAATCCTTATTTTCTTATTCTACCGCAGAATTTCAGAATACAAAGACAATCAAAATTCATAAGATAGATCTTCGATTTTATTCATAAAATTAATACCAATTCACAACTGAATAAGTACACAACCGCAACTATTTCAGAATATCTATTTTGAAGTATATAGAAGGAGCATTGTCTGGGGGGTAAATTAGCTCAAAAGCACATTGATTGTGTTCTTACAAGTTGATCCCACAGATAAAATCTTGAATATCAGCTAGAATTGATCTACCAGTTGATTGTTTTATAAATCCCACTGTCCAAGTAGATAATAATTAAGGGTTGCATGGGTTTGGTCAACTATATTGGTTGAATGAATATGCTCCATCAAAAAGTCAATAGGAATAGGCTGCGAGAAATAAATACAACTATGTCAATTAAAAAAGAAATTATAAATTAACACGTGCTAACAATTAATTAAAATAATAAGACGACTCACCAAATAAGAATCTTCTATGTAAGATTTCTTAATTGCCAACTGAAACTTCAGAAACGATGGGTTTCCATAATCCAAATATAAGTGATCATATGAAATTAAATTGACGTATTTTTTTCAACTCCAACTTTGTCGATAACGTTGACATCAAATACCAAGATTCCACGATAAGTGAGAATCAAATCATCACCAATTTCAATGTCATTATGTTTGAAATAATCTGAAGCTAAAATTGAATTCAGCACAATCAGAAATCTTTCACATTTCGACCGACCAAGAATGACCACGCCAATCTTGAAGATCACAATACACAGGCAGACAATCATCAAAATATGTGGACAAAGCACTTGGAATGGGCTAAAATCGATAAAAAAACAAAATATTAGTTATATTATAGTAAGAAATACAGTCGATGTTTACAAATCATAAAATATAATAATACACAATTACACTAATAAATATGTAAAGAAATAGGAATAATAAATCGCACCAAACGGTGTACATCAAAGCATGTTAAAGAAAATATCTTATTAATTTCATGTTGGGGTTGAATGTTGATATCCATTTAATATATATAAAGCTCTATAGAGAAGAAGACAAAAAAAAAAAATTAAGGGTAACAACAATTAGTAATACAAAATAGTTTTAAAAAATATTCACAAATAATTTGGGAACATAGGAATACTTGTAAAACCCGATTCATTATATTTTGTAGACTTGTGACTGTTGAAGTGAAATCAGAAAAAGATTTATATAAAGAGACTTAGTATCTAATTATGGATACATAGATTAATTATGGATACATTATCATATAAGATAATATTACGTACTGGCATAATAAAGGGAAAATCCCCATATACTCCTAAAACATAAAAGTCAATTCCCATATAGTTCAGTGACTCTTTTTATTACCATATAAGCCAAAAACTTTCCATTTAATCTATAAGTACATTAAATTATCAAAACTACCCCTACACCTTTTAAGAGGGAAGAGTCGCAAATTTGAGAGACAAGATTATAATTACCAAAAGTGACAGGCAACGTGACTATATTTTTATGGATTAAGTGCAATTAAGCCAAATGTTTCGGAAATTAAAATAAAAAAAGGAAAACTCCAATTCATTTTAAGAGTAATTTTCCCTTGTTTATGAAATTAACCCAAATGTTTCGGAAATTAAAGAAAAAGGAAAACTGTAATTCATTTTAAGAGTAATTCTCCCTTGTTTATTTATACACCCTTGCGATGTTAATTAATACGATTAACCTTTGGATTTAACGTATTCCCACAACATAATGGTGAAAACTAATTCACATGGTCCTTGTTGGTTTCCACCCCCACCCCGGCGGAAACAACAAAATAAATTTTTATGAACTCGACAGAAAAATACAACTAAAATCAGAGTATCCATAATATTTTGGAATTAAAGAAAATTTTCTAAATATGCTAGAGCACCAATGTGAAGTAGTTTGTAACTTTTCAAAAAATTTGTGAAGTAGTATGCAATTTATGCAAAGAAGTACCTTATTTCTCAAAAAATTATGCGAAGTAGTATGTAATTTCCCAAAAACTATGCGAAGTAGTGTGTAATTTTCCAAAATCTACACGAGTAGTTCTAAATTTACACGAGTAGTTTTGAATTCTTGAAAAATAGTTTTAAAATTTACATGAGTAGTTCTGAATTTACACGCGTAGTTTTGAATTCTTGAAAAATAGTTTTGAAATTTACACGAGTAGTTCTGAATTTACACGCGTAGTTCTGAATTTACATGAGTAGTTCTGAGATTTACACGAGTAGTTTTGAATTTACACGAGTAGTTTGGATTTTTGAAGAATAAAATTAAATAGTTAAAAAGGGTAATTTAGTACTCTTATATAATATTTTGGATTAAGTGAGAAGTTGAGATTTCAATTGACTATTTGGGAAAAAAATATTTCACTAATGGTCTATATGGGAATTGACCCAATAATAAATATATTAAGAATGTAAATTATGGCATATCTTTTTTTTTTTGTTCTATTTTTCCTTATTAAGAATAAGGAAAAATCTTTTTCCTATGTTCGCATTTTAGGTATATTATGCGAGATTGATAATGATATTAATATAGATTTTTCTAACAACAATTACAATTACAATAACTATTACAATGCTAAGATATTCTAATAAAATAACGAAGTTCTGCGAGATGATAATCACCAAAAAAATTTTAAAAAATAAAATAGTACAGAAATTATGGCATAAAATGATAAGTTTGAAGTTCTGCGAAAAAGATATTCTAATAACTATTACAATGCTAAAACTGATATCAAACAATAATCTAAAAAGGAGTTTTAAACAAAAATAATTCTAAAAAATATGCCGTAATACAACCCGATCTGGAAAAATCTTTTAAGATCTGCAAAAAAATCAAACACAAAATCATAGAAATGATTTAAATTAATAAGAAAGAAAATAAAAAATAACAACTTAATAAGAAGGAAGAAAAAACGCAGATCTGCAAAAATGAAACATACCACTACAAATCGTCTTAATAACATACCACAGATTTGCAAAATTGGATTCATCGGTATATTCTTTGCAAATGAAACCGCAGATCTGCAAAAATATCCAAACAATTTAAAGATTTGTTTAAAGAAAAAAAATAACAATTTATGGCGAAAATAACTAAAAAAAAGAATTAGTACAGAAATTATGTTGTGAGATGATAAGTTTGAAGTTCTGCGAAAAAAATATTGTAATAACTATTACAATGCTAAAACTGATATCAAATAATAATTTTAAAAAGAAAAAAAAAGAATTCTAAAAAATAAGCCGTAATATGCCGAAATATAATAGGATCTGGAGAAATCTTTGAAGATCTGCAAAAAAAAAAAAATCAAACAGAAAATCATAGAAATGGTTTTAACTTAATGCGAAAGAAATTAAAAAATACCAATTTAAAGCGTTTAAAAAAATCCTGCAGATCTGCAAAAATGAATACATACCACTATAAATCGTTTCAATAACACACCACAGATCCGCAAATATATATTCATCGATATATTTTTTGCAAAAGAAACCACAGATCTGCAAATCTGCTTGATTGGAATAGTTTGAGATGGGAACAGTTTGAGAATTTTTCTTTGAAAAAAAAAAGAATTCGGCGTTTGTTTAATGAGATATAAAATCTGAGAATAGAGAGAATTAGGGATATGTAGAAACCCTAGGTTTGTAGTTAAAATGAGAAATGAAAAAAAAATTGTTATTTATACCTAGGCTAAAAATCCCAGATTGGTAACATTTTAACCCAAACCATTAGAAGCTGACAACTCAGCATCCGGACCTACATAGTGATGACACATGTCATCCAGAGCAATGACTGATTGACACATAGGTTAGGGTGTCAACAACATTACCAAATAGGGTGGATCTTATTTCATTACTAAAGTTATTGACTTCAAATATATTATATATTATCTTTCTTTGTAAGTCTCTTTTTCAAGCAAGGTGTGCTTATATAAACTCGAGAACTTCATCACAACCTACTCACGGATTTAAAGTGAAAATATCAAGTTTAAAGTGTTGAGAGCAATTTATTCGAATTGCAATTTTTATGTTTGTTTCAGATATGACTGCGAATGCTATTGACATATGCAAACATCCTGCATATTTTAATTATTTTTTTCCATCTTTTGTTTTTTGTTAAAATCCAATCTTGTTATTGCGATTCATAGTTTTTTGGAAGAGTTTGCAGTGATTCGATCATATTTACTCTTTATGAGTATTTTATTAGTCTAACAATCGTATGTTATACGGAATTTATCAAAATATAAATATAAAAAATATTTATTACCGTTATGGAGTCTCAATATCTAAAAATATCGTGTCTTCTACAAATAGATGGTTACTACACTACAAAAAAAATCGGAGTTTGTTAACGGGCCCAACCCGCCAGCGAGCTCGTTAGCAAATGCTGACGGGTATCGATTGACCCAACCCAACCCGCGTTAAATGAAATCTCACATATGGCATGGATGAGATTCGAATCCGCAACCTCTTGTAAATAGAAGAATGGTGTTAACGTCCCGCCAAGTCAATTACATGTGAGAGTTTATATATTTATAATATATATTAGATATGTAAATTAAGTTATAAATTATATTTATAATTAATTACCTTATATTTATAAATGTAGATTATATTTGTGAATAATGATATTATAAATATATATATATATATATATATATATATATAAATATATATTATAAATACATTATATATAATAATTATAAATATATATTATTAAAAATATATATATTATATATAAATAATGATATATAATTATTAAAAATATATAATATTATTTATAAATATATAAATATATAATAATTATATTATATTTATAATTGTATATTATAATTAAATTAAATTTACAATTAATTAATTAATGATTTATGGGTATTATATTATATTAGATTATATTATACTATATTTATAAATGAATAATATAATTATATATTTTATTCTATAATTAATTAATTATATTATAAATATATAATATTATTTTAAAATATATTGTAATTATAATATTATAAATTTATATTTATATTTCTTTTATATCTCTTTAAATAATTATATATATATATATATATATATATATATATATATATATATATATGTATATATATATTATATGTGTGTGTATCAATGATAACATAATTGCTGACGGGCTTGAAATCCATTAGGATATTTTCTTTTTCCTTTTAATTTTGCTGACGGGCATTGACCCGTCAGCAACCGGGCCCGTCAGCGGCTTGTCAGCAAACCCGTCGCCCAAAATAAATGTTAACAGATTTGCTGACGAGCACGTAGTTGACAGCCCTAGCCTGTTAGCAATCCGTCAGCAATTTTTTCTTTTTTT
>BMAC01000301.1:886811-910748 GCA_014905375.1 Phtheirospermum japonicum | reverse complement strand
TAATTCGGAAAACCAGGATAAATTTGATTACCAAAACCCAAATCATATAATAAATTGAATTACAGCATTTTATTCGACATTAATACATAGGTTCATCTTTTACCTTGTTGTTTTTCCTTTTCTATTCTCTCCCTTTCTTCACGCATTCTTGAAGGCGTTCGAGTTTTCAGCATTCTGATGTGGTAGCTCTGAAGATAGTGCAGCAAAAACGGTCTTTTTCAGCAGCGCAGCCCGCAAAGCCTTACCAGGCGACATTTGGACATTCATTGAAGCCCAGCCTATTGAGAAGTAAAAAAGTTCAAAAAATTACAGCCACCAACTATCAAAATCACATTCACATTTAAATATCTATTTTATTTTTTGTAAAATCAATTGGTAATACACGCACATAAATACACCTGCATAAACATTATATAAGTCTCTAGTTTCATGTCCCCCCATGTTTTTTGTAGTTCATATTCATTCTTTTCTTATTAATAGGTAATAAATGGTTTTGCAAAAGGTTATAGCCACATTCATAAAACATTATAAACATAGCAAGCTACCTTCAACAGAAACCACAGCCGTTGTAGCAGGAGTTGACAGGTGAGGGCTCTTTTCTTCATGGATAACAACTCCGGGCCCTTCAATTATTTTCAAGCACATTAATGATATTATGTAGCCTATCTTATATACACTAATATACATATATTATAGGAACTAAAATTGATCTGTATATGCAAATATTTCATCCTACCAAATGAATGTTAAAAAAAGAAGAAAAAAAGAAAAAAGCAAGTTGCCTAATTAGCTAGCTATAGCTGGTTTATATTTAATTTTGTAATTACGAGATGCCATGCAAGTTTTGGTTTCCTTGCAAGAAATTGCCAAGATATTTTGACTGTGTATGCCAGAACATATTATGTAATTTGACTTTACTTAGAAGACTTAAAGTATGCTGAAACCATTTGAAATGGATTGTTAGGTATAAAAAACTCATTGTTTCATATATATAATATATGGTTGGTTTCAAATGAGAACCCGTCATTATATGTGAACCTAGGGACTCATCTTGACCATTAGATTGGATAATCTTGATGGTTGAGATCATGACATGTCAGCATGGTAATAATGTAAAAAATGCATTAATTAATTAAAAATGGTATTTTTGGACATATATCAACGTTTACAAAGAGCCACTACATTTTTCTTTAGAAAGCACAATAGATTAAGAAAAAAAAACACTACGATTGTATACAAAAAGCATCACAAATTTCGTCTATAAACTGCAAATTCAAAAATTTGAAATGAAACTCAAATCTTCAACAAACCATAACTTTTTCAAATTTTATTCGTTTTGAATGAAATATATATCAAATTAATCACATTCTCAAGATCTACAATTTAAGATACATATTGCATGTTTTAAAACGATAAATATATATATATATATATATATATATATCGACTGGGCAGTAAATTAAGTTTATATTAATCAAATATTAGTAATATTTATTTAAATTAGAATCTAATTCCAGATAATACTCTAAGAAGCGCAACTTATTTAATTTTGTAGCTCAAGGAAAAATTGGAGAGAGAGGTGAAGTATTCACTATTCATTATTCAGTATTATTCCAAGGAAAAATCTAGGGTAATGTATAGTAATTTTTGCCGTTGTTTTAATAATTGCTTGATTGACCATTCATTTTCTTTCCCTTTTTATTTTTTTACTTATTTTTTTTTCTTCCTTTTCCTTTTTCTTTGTTCTTTTTTTTTTTAGAAGAGTTCACCCAAAAAGAGTTGGTATATAGGACCAGTTAGACGTGTTCAGACGGTTCAAACCGTCGGTTCACGGTTCGAGCTGGACTGCGACTCGGTCGATCGACTAAGGGTCAGTTGATCGACTGCTTCACCCAAAATTGCCAAACCTTCTGTACTCTAGTTGATTCGGAGAGATCTAGTCGATCGACTGGCTTCACCCAAAATTGCCAAACCTTCTGTACTCCAGTCGATTTAGAGAGATCTAGTCGATCGACTGGTCAATCCGTTGATCGAATGAAAGCCATTCGAACGACTACTTCACCCAAAATTGCCAAACCTTCTGTACTCCAATCGATTCGGAGAGATCTAGTTGATCGATTGGTCAATCAGTCGATCGACTGGTTTGACTGCTCCGGCTCGGTTTTCTCATTTCTTCTATAGCCGTCCGCCGGTTATCGCTCCTCATTTGTATTTACCTCTTCGATCTGGTACAATAAATGGATCGGAGTTGGATGAATGCAAGCCGCGTAAGCAAGGAATATGAAGATGGAGTGGAATTTTTTAATAAAATTTGCTAAAGCCAATCAATTAGAACTTAGTGACAAGTTTTTGTGTGCTTGTATCAACTGTATGAATGGGAGACGACATGAAGCCCATAAGATCAAGGAACATCTTCTGTGTGATGGAATAAACAAGAATTATACGGCGTGGACATGGCATGGCGAAGTGTTCAACATTCCAGCTGAGACGACTAAGCAAGCTTATGGCCAACGCACTCGTGGAGATGTCGATGATCGAATTCAGGACGAGGACAAACTTGAGGACATGATACGTGATGTTGGTCAAGAATCATTTCAGGAAGCACATGTGCATGATATTTTGAAGAGTGATTCAGAGAAGCCTTTGTTCCCTGGGTGTAAAAACTTCACACGCTTGTCAGCAACGTTAACACTAGTAAATATTAAGGCACGCAATGGGTAGAGTGACAAAAGTTTCACTGAATTGCTTGAGCAGTTGAAAATGATGTTTCCAGAAGATAACACTTTGCCAAGCCGCCACTACGAGGCAAAGAAGATATTATGTCCGATGGGTTTGGAGTACAAGAAGATACACGCGTGTTGTAATGATTGTATATTATACAGAAATGAGTACGAGTCATCAGATAAGTGCCCTAGGTGTGGGGTATCACGGTACAAAGAGAGACCGGGTGAATGTAATAGTGACGAGAGCACTAAACGATGTTCCCCAGCAAAAGCGGTATGGTATCTTCCGATCATTCCTAGGTTTAAACATTTGTTTGCTAATACAGAGGATGTAAAGAACCTTACGTGGCATGAAGATGGGAGAAAATGCGATGGCAAGTTGCGACATCCGGCAGATTCTTCTCAGTGGAAGAAAATTGATCGTTTGTTTCCAGATTTTGGAAGCGAATCCCGAAACCTTCGGCTTGGACTTGCTATAGATGGAATGAATCCGTATGGTAATTTGAGTAGTCAACACAGTTCATGGCCCGTTTTTCTTGTTATTTACAATCTACCTTCATGGTTGTGTATGAAACGAAAATTTATCTTGTTTTCTATGATGATTTCAGGACCAAAATAGCCCCGAAATGACATAGATATTTATCTACAACCCTTGGCTGAGGACTTGAAAAAGTTGTGGGAGGAGGGTGTTTACATATTTGATGGGTACCGAAGGCAGACATTCAAGTTGCGTGCTCTCTTATTTTGTACCATTAATGATTTTTCAGCATATGGAAACTTGAGCGGGTATAGTAACAAGGGCCATCTCGCATGTCCTATATGTGCAGACGAAACGAGCTATCTACAACTCAAACATGGGGGAAATACTGTGTACACTCGTTCTAGGCGGTGGCTCCGATGTGAGCACCCATATCGTAGATTGAAAAAAGCTTTTGATGGAACTGTCGAGGAAGGATCTGGGCCAACACCACTAACTGGTCAGCAGGTATATGATCGGGTGAAGGACATTAATACGATCTTCGAAAAGACCCAAAAGAGGGCTAGTGAGTAAATAAATTGGAAAAAGTTTTCAATTTTCTTCGATCTTCCATATTGGCGCCATCTGGAGGTGAGATACTGCATAGATGTTATGCACATGGAGAAAAATGTGTGTGATAGTTTGATCGGCACACTTCTCAACATTAAGGGCAAGACGAAGGATAACATTAAGACTCGACAAGATTTGGCTCATATGGCTATATGACCAGACTTGCACCCTATATCGTCTGGAAATAAAACATATCTGCCYCCGGCATGTCATACTTTGTCGAGAGAAGAAAAACAAAAGTTTTGTGAGTCTCTACGAGGCGTGAAAGTGCCACAAGGACACTCTTCCAATATCAAGAGTCTTGTTTCAGTGCAAGACCTTAAATTGGTTGGCTTGAAGTCTCACGATTATCATGTCTTGATGTAACAACTCCTAGCAGTAGCTTTACGTGATATTTTGCCAAAAAAGGTAAGACATGCCACAATTCGCTTGTATTATTTCTTCAATGATATCTGTACGAAAGTTGTTGACCCTTTGAAGCTAGATGAGTGGGAAAAGGAAGCTGCTGTTATATTATGCCAATTAGAGATGCATTTCCTCCTTCATTCTTTGACATAATGGTTCACTTAATTGTTCATTTAGTGAACGAAATTAGAGAGTGTGGTCCAGTTTATCAGAGGTGGATGTACCCTATCGAGCGTTATATGAAGGTTTTAAAAGGGTTCACAAAAAATCCATCTCGTCCCGAGGCTTCTATTGTCGAAAGATACATCGCTGAGGAAGCTATCGAGTTTTGTACAGACTACATGGGACAAGTGGAAGGTGTGGAGCTTCCTAAATCTCGTCACGATGGGAGATATGGAGGTAAGGGTACACGGGGTGCTGGAATTCATTCCAAGAGTTTTGAGGAAGTGCTTCTAGCGCATTTGTACACATTGAATAACACTGAGGAGGTTCTCCCTTACCTGGCTGATCATAAATTTTTTTTGAAGACAAGTAATCCCCGAATGAAGGAAAAAGAGGTACTAATTGAGCATAATAAAACTTTCCTAAGTTGGTTTAAAAAACAAATTGTTGCTTCAGAAAATGCCTCAGAAATGTTAATGTGGTTAGCACATGGGTCTAAGAAAGATGTCGTGACGTGGTGTGGATATGATATCAACAATTTCTCCTTCTACACATAGTCGCAAGACGACAAGAGTTGCTATCAAAATAGTGGGGTTACTCTTGAAGCCGAGGCAATGCACTTTTCTAGTTCGAAAGATAAAGATCCCGTTAAAGCATCTATAAATTACTTCGGATTCATTGAAGAAATTTGGGAGGTTGACTATGTTGAGTTTCGAGTACCCGTTTTTAAGTGTAAGGGTTGATATTAACACATGTGTGCAAATCGATGGAATGGGATTTACATTGGTAGATCTTCATAAGGCAGCTTATACGGATGAGCCTTTCATCATGGCATGTCAAGCTAAACAAGTGTTTTATATCAATGATCCGTGCAATAAAAGATTGTCGGTGGTGCTCAAGCATGATAGAAGCATGGATGATACTCATGAAAATGAAGACCCAACACTTAATAACTCCGAGACTCTCTCTTTCACAACACGAATGCCGAATATTGAAGAAAATGTACTAGACGATGTGCATGCCAATCGCCATGATCATGACGAGGGCATATGGGAGAGCATTATAATAAATTTTTAAGTTAAGTATTCTTTCAAATTCTTATTTTCGACGCACAATAATATATTATAAAAATTTTTATATCAAAAATAAACCAACATGTGAATTTAATGTGTTAATTAATAATTGGATGAAAATGTAATTTTTTAAGTTCTTGTGTTAATTAATAATTGTGTTCTTGTAGTTTAACCTTTATTTTTTGCTTTTCTATTTACACAGGTAAATGGATCCTCCCGTGAGGCGTCGCTCGACTTCTCCTCCACCCACTACGTCGAGGAAGACTAGATCTTCCACACGGTGTAAAGAGATTGCCAAGAGTCGTGTTAATGGCAAAAAACAACCACTTGATTTCGACAGCATTATAGGAAAAACTAAAAGAACTCATCAAGTGAAATTGAGTACTTATCTGGGAAAACTTGCTCGAGAAAATATTTCGATTTTTATTGAGAAGTGGAAACTTGTACCAGATTCTACCAAGACTTTAATCTGGCTAGATGTTATGGTATTTCATATCTTTTCATTTTTACCTTATTATTATTATTATTATTATTATTATTATTATTATTATTATTATTATTATTATTATTATTATTATTATTATTATTATTATTATTATTATTATTATTATTATTATTATTATTATTATTATCATAGTTATTATAATTGTTTTTTTTTGTTGTTGTTACAGGCGAACTTCGAGGTACCAAATTGTTCTGCTTTCAAAAAGAAGGTTTTTCAATCGGTGGGAAAAAATGTAAAAATTTTAAATCAGCTTTGACAGCAGAATATGTATTTGGTAGTTCGAATAACACAAGTCCTTGCGAAAGGTATGGTTTTGAGTTAAGTGAGTGGGAACAATTTAAGAAGACTCGATTGGACCCTTCTTGGAAGGTAAATATTAAATTCATTATTCACTGTTATTATTTGTATGCAAGCACTAATTTTCCCATTTGTTATTCCAAGAGAAAAGAGATAAAGTGCAGGAAATTGCAAAAAAACGATGCTCCGCATATTCTATCTTGTGGGGGTTATGCCTTATTGAACGAGAAGATCCTGAAGAATAAAGCAAAGAAGAGACATGAAGAATTAATGCAATCTGGTGCTAGTGTTGATTCGCTTGTTGATCCTCCATCTCCTCCTTCACGTCACGAGAGGTTTAAGTTGGCTCGCACAAAAAAGTCCGATGAAATGACATCCGATGCCACAAGGAAGATTGCTAGGAAGATTGTAAGTTTGTATTCAATATATTTATATGTTTTGATTTATGTCCATCCCATCTAGGTTTTTAATTCCTTAAGTAGGAAACAAAATATATAAATATTTTAACAATTATTAATAAATTATTCCACTCACCTAAAATATTATGTTTTAATTAGTTTTTAAAATCGTAACATAACAGAAAGATCTAAATATATCATTAAACAAGTACTATTTTGTTGTAGGATGAGTTGGAGGAGGAGCATAGAAATGACTCTTTTGTTGTAGAGGGATGTAGGGATATTCTAAGTGCTGCAATTGATCGACCAGAGCACCCTGGACGTGTTCGTGGCGTTGGAGGTGGTGTGGGGATCCGAGAATACTTTGGCTCTCAATCATGCGGGTCCTCATCATCCTTAACTCTTGAATTTTTGGGGCGCTTGACATCCATGATAACCCATCAGGTTAGATCTGAGATAGTCGAACAGGTCAAGAATGGATTTAGATCCGAGATGGCCGAACAGATAAGGAAAGATGTTACACAACAGTTGTTGCAGCAATTCGCCCAACCAGTTGAAGTCACGAACCCTCCAGTTCAGGTGGATCCAAATCTCGGTCGTAGTGGGATAGGGAGTTGTGTTGTCCCTTCTGACATTCCAAATCCTTCGTTTCCCCCTACTAATATTCCAGCTCCTTCGTTTCCCCTGCTGACATTCCAGCTCGTTCGCCTCCCACTAGAGTTAATGATCGATGTGAGTTATATGTCGATGATCGTTCTTCTACCCGTCTGGTGGCCCTTGGGACAGTTCATGAGGGGGGTTCGACGCTACATAGGGTGCCTTTGTCGAAAGATTTGGTTAGAGTGGTGGTTGAGGACATTCGAGATGGTGATGCTCTCGTCACGGTGCCCAGTGAAGAGGTAATCACGGTGAGGCAAGCACTAGGTGGTTTTATTTCATGGCCAAAACATCTTGTGAAGCCTATGTCAACATATGTAATAATTGTTTATTTGCTAATTACACTAAAATAGAGTGTCAATAACTATTAATTTATGTTTAATGTTTTAGGATACCGAGCGACCAATAAAACAAGGTCGGAATGTTGATAACCCCGTTCCTAAATTGCTTACTCTTTCTGCTCGCCTTTATAAGCGTCCATTTTGGGTTCCGTGTGATGCAAGCATTTTTGGATTTGAGAGTGACATCCAGTGATCTTTCATTACCAAGAAGTTTTAGACTTCGTGCAAGGCAAAACGTGTCTTCGAATCTCGACTGTACAACTTTGGATCCTGTAAGTATATTTTAATTCTTTATTTAACTAATTTTTAGGTTCATTAATTGATTTATAACTTTGTGATCGAGGATTTCTTAGCACTCTAAGAAATCTTCTCCGCAATAGTACGGAGTCGATTGTAGAGCGGTAAGCTTTCCCGAGTCGTGTCTCTCGAGGATAGATATAATCGGCTGTTGGTGGTTTTAGTTATTCTCTTGTTAATCTAAATTACACTAATCTACTCCTAAGAAATCATTAAGTCATTTGATTTGATTTGAGATTTATGCTAAAGCTTGAATTTAAAAGGGGACTTTAATTAAAAGTGATTTAAATGAAAATGAAGAGAACGAGGGTTTAGGGTGTTCGATTCGTCTCCACGATCAATCGGTTTTTGCCGAGCACTTAATCGACGATTCGGGGTTATCAATTCCCGAATGTCGATCAAGTATTGGGGTCGTCAATCCCAATTCTCAACAAAAATCTGATTAATGGTTCTAAACGAACCTAAACCCTAAACCCGTAATTACTAAACTAATTACATCAAATTAAGCTCACAATTAAAAGATAACTCATGGAGGGAAAATTCAAGCATTTGAAATTGAGAAAAGTCAAAGGCATTAAATGGGTAAAAGTCAAATTGCTCAAAGAAGAAAAACCCATAAGCCTTTCAAGAACCCAAGGTTTGTTTGGACAAAATTGGGAAAAAAGCTTCAAGAGGTCTTCAATGGAAGTTTTTGCTAAACAAGAAGATGAAAAACAACACAAAGCAATTAAACCTACACTGGAGAAATTGAAATGTAAAGAACAACAACATAAACTAAATCTAAAATCCAACACAACTTCAATAACAACATTCAACAATAACAACACAAGAAAATTAAGGGAAAGAAAATACCAATTGCATTAAACTCAAGATCCACAAATGAGAAAGTTTCAACAACACAAATGAGGGAGGTGTCACCCACTCCAACACTTGCTTAACAACAACTAGCTAATAACTAATTAACTAAGCTAAACTAGATTAACTACTAAACTAGCTAAAACTACACTAAGCTAGGGATTTATGAACTAGGGTTTACAAAAGCAAAAGTAAAGGTTTGGAGGAAATGGAGCAAGCCCCAAATTTCACCAAGGAAGGGTTGTTGATAAGGTTGGGGAGTTGGTCTTATTTATACAAAAATATAGGGGCAAAAATGTCAAAATGAACCAAAATCACGAGCTGGACTGCGTCTCAGTCGATGGACTGAGGAGCAGTCAATCGACTGGCAGTCGATCGACTAAGGGTCAGTCGATCGACTGCTTCGCCCAAAATTTCCGAGCTCACTGGACTCCAGTCGATTTGGGAAGGTCCAGTCGATCGACTGGACGATCAGTCGATCGACTGAAGGCCAGTCGAATGACTGGCTCGGCTGCTCCGGCTCAGTTTTCTCATTTCGCTCTAAACGTCCGCCGGTTGTCTCTCCTTGTTCACGCTGTGTTTTCTTGCTTTGCCCATTCCAATTCGAGTCGAGTGAGATGCTCCGAGCGTGCACGGGACCGCTGGTCATCCTACGGCCAAAAATACGAAAAATAGTAAAAATGTACGAAAAACTACTAAAAACCGCACAAAAGTTATAAAAACCTAAAACTAACAAAATAGGCCAAAATGACTCCTAATACCCATAAATGCAAGCAAAACACATGCAAACGCAACACAAAAAGGTAACAAAAATGCGTACAAAAAAGTACAAATCACTTTGATTGATTACTTGTTGTCATGGATATGCTAGGTTTTTGAAATCACTCGTTGTTGAGAACCGATCGGATGTTGTGTATGGATTCATTGAGCCTCTATCCTTACAAAATATAGGTAACAAGAAACATGCAAGCACTTTGGTCCCGTCCATTCTCAAACATATGCAGGAATATAAAAAGTAAATATACCTGGGAGCATACCATCGTAAGTAAGTACAACTTAAACTATAAGTTGTAGTATTACTGTAGGTTGAATGAACACTTCTTAATAATATTCATTTCAAAATGCAGGCAACATTGGCAACTCTTTGTAATTTTGCCTCAAGAAGGGAATGCTGTGTGGCTTTGTTCAAATCACCATAAGCCCGACTAAAACATCAAATTTCTAGTACAAAGGTAAACTCTAGCTTAAAATACTTACAACATATAGAATGTGAACGTATGTTTTGGTTCTAAGCATGAAATAGATTATTTTAATAATTCAAGGACTAAAATGTAATTTTTGAAATTGGGGCAATAGATTGTTATAACGTCATTGGTAAATTTGGTTGCATTTTGGATTTGTTTTTTGAATTTGGTTCTCAACGGCGGATTATATTGTTTAATTTTGTGAAATTGGGGACAACAAATTTGGACATTGTTATAATGTAACGGGTATTGTTATAATGTGCTATAATATTTCTATATTTTTTTAATAGTGTTGTGACCCCATTTAAGATGTTGAGTGGTGCGCATTTGAGTAAATCTAAACAAGGGGTTAATTGGATTTTTCCAAAGGTAATGTATTACGTTTCTTTGAATATATTTGGTTGTTACATTTATGATCGTAAACACATCATCGAAGGGTTTATTTTTCAATGAAACCTTATGTTTCTCTCACAGTGTAATAAACAAGATGAAGTTTGGGAGTCAGGTTATTATGTCATGCTTTGGATGTGGACTATTGTTCGAGTGGGTATTACGGGAAATTGGCAAGAGGTAATATTTATAATATTTTATTTTATAGCAAGAATGTTGTAACTCTTTTTTTTTTAATTTCATTATTGCTAAATACGTATATTAAATATTATTTGCAGATGTTTAGTGACCAACCATTTAGTGCTGATAGTATCAAAGAAATACAAGATCAATGGTCGAGATATTTCATTGACATTTATGATGGATGATTGGGGTATGTAGTAGATGTATACTCTTGAAGTTTAGGTTTCATTGTGAATTGTTTTGGATTGTTTTGAAGTTTGGTTGTTGGATTGTTTTGAAGTTTGATTGCATTTTGGATTGTTTCGAAGTTTGATTACATTTTGGATTGTTTTAGTTGTGGATGATGAATTGGATTGAATTATTTTTCAGTTTGGTTGTATTTTAGATTGCTTAATTTGTGTATGAATTTGGTAGTTGTGGATGATGTATTGAATTGAATTGTTTTTCAGTTTGGTTCCATTTTAAATCAGCGGTTCAATTCAATTTCATTTCGAGATATTTCAAACAAAAACAAAAAAAAGGGCAGAAAATCAGCCCCAGCGGCAGGTTCAATTGAACTATTTACGGAGGTTGTAAAAATCGTCGTAAAAAACACAAAATTAACGTCGGTTCTAATAACCGACGTTAAAATGTATTATTAACGGCGGTTTTTAGAACCGACGTCAAAAACATTAAATTAACGGCGGTTTTCTAAAACCGCCGTAGAACATTATATTTAACGACGGTTCAGAAACCGCCGTAAATAGGTTCTTTTTATGGCGGTTTAAATAACCGCCGTTAATGTAATTTCTTTAACGTCGGTTCTAAAAAACCGCCGTTGAAATTGTATATACTACGGTTGTTCGAAAACCGTCCATTATAATAGCCTTAAAACCGCCGTAAATTCTCACTTTTTAAGGCGGTTTTGAAAACCGCCGTAAATATTTACGGCGGTGGATACAAAGGCGGTTCAAAAACCGCCGTTAAATCCGAAAAATAACCGCCTTTAAATCCTGTTTCTGTAGTAGTGAAATATCCGAACATATATAGACACTTCGAGACAAATTATCAAATATTGAAATCAAATTCTACTTATACTCACCAGCCATTTTTTTAATATCGCGAGTAACTTTATTTCGTGAAATCCTAGTGCTAGATGGATTAAATGCACCCCTAGTATAATCTTCATAATGACTACTCTACCCATGATTAAAAGGAAGACCCATAATAGAAACAAATCTTGCACGAAATTCTTTATGACCACTTTCGCTATATTGAAATAAATTAGAACTCGATGAGAAGTTTATTTGTGTTTGAGAGATATCAATGCCATATTTGTTGGGATGCTTCTTCTCCATGTGGTATTTGAGCGACCCGTAGCCTCAATTATTTTTATAACCGAAGGCGTAATGACTCTTGCAATAATTGCATTGTGCCCGAGGTTCACCGTTGACCGTCATTCTTGTGAAATGCAATCGGAAGATGAAGAATTGATATTCCCTCAATCTGAATTGAGGTGGTGGCATATGACCCATTTCCTCCTCATCTTCACCCAAATTGATGTCGGCTGACAGTTCGAATTCGTCGGAGGTGGGTAAATCCTCGTCGAAATTTGTTTGATTATGCTCGCCGAAATTGATTTGATTATATAAGTTTTCAAATTCTTCCGCCGTCATTTCATTGGGAATATAATCTCCAGCAACGGCCGAAGGTTCTCGTCGAAATCCTCGACGAGATTCTGGAATAGTATTGGTATTGATATTACGAGAAGAGTTTGCCATAATAATATTATAAAATAGAATTAAGTAAAACGAGATTAAGAAGAAGAAGAATATTATTGATAGTATTTTTTTTGGACAAATTAGCAACTTGAAGCTTCAAATTATAAGATAATAAAAAGAATAGTAGGGATGAATTGGTGTAAGGATTGGTGTTGGAGAGTGGGGTATTTATAGGTGTCAAGATGGATTTAATTTCTTTTTTGAAAAACCAGCCGTACGATTTCTGTTAACCGGCCGGTTAACCGTCCAACAACTAGTTTTTTTTTTTTTTAATTTACCATTGATGATCAACGACTATTTGATCCGAAGCCTTAATTTCAAACGATCATTAAGCGGGCGGTTTAACCGTCGACCAATTTTTTTTTTTAATTTCTCTGGTTAGCCGATAACATTAACCGGAAGCGAACCGTTGGATTTTGGTTGGCGGTTACGGTTGTAATCGGAACCGGCGGTCAACGAAATCAGCAGTCAACGATTAACTATAACCGGTCAACCGGTTACTAGGTTAATTAGGGATGCAAGGCTAATTAGGTGAAATGGCATAAATTATAGGGGACTTCTATTCCCCACTTAATTAGAACCATTATATTCAAAGTTGGTTATGGATAATGGTAAGATGCCTTCAAGGCACCGTAGTCATTTCCTAAATTACATAGCATCTACAGGCTTTAAGTACTTACAAGGAAATTAACACCCCTTGATAAATCAGCAACCCCTTGATCTGCGCTAACTGAAACGACAGAACTCAAACTTGGATAGGAAAAACTCGTGAAAATCTTGTTATTGTTTTGAATTTCTCGCGTAAAATCAATAAGTTCTTTTATATAAAATTAATATCAGATTGTAAATATTTATGAGAATTGTAGCGATGTCAACATGAGTAGGGCGGGGGGAAAATCGAAGAGGTAAATGTGAGTTCTTTTCTATTCTGTCAATGAGGTTTTTTGTTTTTTAGTTTGAGGAATTAAATTGCAGTGACGATGCTATGCTGATATTTGAATGTTGCTTATTAGTTTCAATAAATTTCCGAACTTCAGTTGCAGTATTTGAATATGTTTTTTATTTGGTTCATTTTTTAGGGTATACAATTGATTGTTGAACTTCAATCCGAGTTTTGTTTATTTTTTTAAATTCTAATGTTTAAATTTTTTTGAAATGGCATGTCATTTATTTGGGTCTTTTGGGGGGTTGTAGTTCCAGGAGCTTGCTTTTTTATTTGCTTGATGTAAACAGTGAGGTTAATTCACTTGCTACAAAATAAGTTCAGTGGTGCTAAAATTATTTTTTAAATGATTTAACAATCCAGTGGCTAATTTAAAATTATATTTTAGATACTTTTTAGTTACTAATTTAAGATTCTAACGATGCTAATGGATCATATTCTAAGATTTCAATTATGCTAATAAATAGGTTTAGTGATATTAAAATAAATTTTTAAATAATTTAATAATCAAGTTCCTAATTCAAGATGGTATTCTAGTTCCTTTTCTATTTCTAATTTAAGATTTTACCGATGCTAGTTGAAGATCGTAATCTTTAATCACAATCTAATGGTCATATACATTTGCAGTTTTGTTAATATACAGTTCTAGTGATGCTAAAAATAGAGTTTAGAATGATGCAGCATATGAGTTTGTAATGAATTCCATTGATGTCTTTTTTAGATTCCTTGGTTGCTAATCTACGATCCCAGTAATTTTAATCAACTAAAGAGAATAATGAAGCTTCAATCTTTAAGCCGGTTGGCTTAAAAACTGGGCCTGAAATTTAGCACTCTAGTTGCTTGCTTATTGTGGCTAATCAAGTGAATATATGAAAATGATATTTGAGTTCAGATGCACTACTTTTGGTGATCATTCATTCTAATTTTATTGTGGTGTAATTGCTTGGATACTATTTTTATTCTACTACAATTCATGTTATAATGAACCAAAAAATATATGATTAGAATATATCAGTACTCCTGACGGATTTCAACAGTCAGGAATATCTGATGCCTTCCCGACGGATTAGGTCGTCAGTATTGCTGGTAGTTAGAAGACCATCAGCAATACTAACGGTCAAATTACTCGTCACTTTCCCGTCAGCAATGCTGGCGGTATAGACCGTCAGGAAGACATAAAATATCCTGACGGTTTTATCCGTCAGGAGGCCGTCAGTATGAAAATTAAATTATTATAAATTTTTGTAATATATTAATTAATAATTAAATTAAAAAATAATAAACAAATAAACTTTAGATAATCCAAAATAAATTATCCAATAATTAAAAATCAAAATAAATTATCCAATATTTCGAAATCAAAACAAATTACTCAAATATTCCAAAGTATAAACAAATTCAGAATTCTACATCCATCTAATCATTATCACTACCGAATGTCGGATCAGTAGGAGGCTGACGAGACATGGTCAGGGCAACAACGCCCTCAATTTGTTGTCTGAGCGCCAACTGGGAATGTGTCTGCTCATCGCGTATCCGCTGAATCTCCTGGTTGGCTAGCTTAAGCTGCGTCTGCTGGGACTGGAGTTGCATCCGAAGCTGACGAACATCGGCGGTGGGGGTGGAAGAAGTACTGCCCTTCTGAGCCTTCCCGAAGCATCCAAGGCCATAGCGTCAACCCTTCTTATTCTCGACAACCTCTAGATAGACCTTATCCGGGTCTACCTAAGTGTCGCTATCATCAGACGACGCTGCACGCCTCTGCTCCAAAGTCCTCTCATAGTCCTCCTGATATAAAAATTTTCAGCTACTTTTAATAAACAACTTTTAACAGATTTTAAACTAAATAACTCAGATATATAATATATAAACTTACAGCTATCTTCTGAGTTTTGGGATCCTTAAACGTGTCGTCGTGATTTCGATGATACTTCAGAAGAAGGTCGTAGTTACTGGGCAGTGTACCCGTCCGAGGAGCCTGTATATAAATATACATTTATAATAATATAATGAATTAATTAAAATATAAAATTATACATGTTCAATAATATAATTAATTACTTAAAATATAAAATTATTATCAATTTAAAATTTCGGCGGCTTGTCGATTTGCCGGCATAAACCCGCCTCGGTGCTTCTCTATACCAATTTGAGGGCCTCCGGGCTCTTGTAATGACTGTTTTTTAGGCACGCGAGGCTCGATAAAATCCACCGTTGACCAAGCTTTAATTTTACAAGTTGCCCACCAATCTAGTCTTTCTCGCTTCAAACTCGAATACGAACTGTAGTGAACTTGAGTTGCTTGGGAGGCGAGTATGAATGACTCGTATCGAGTGAATCTACGTTTATGATTGATATCAATGAGCTTATATTGAGGGTGAATTTCCGTGCCGGCTGGAGTTGGATCAAACCACTCACATTTGAACAAGAGCGTGCTTCCAGTAGTCTGAAGCCCGTGATACTCCAATTTAACCACTTCTAGAAGATGACCGTAATAATCTATATAATCTGGCACATGATTTGTTCCTCTTATACAAACTCCTATGCTCGACGTTGATCGTTCAGAACCATACGCAAGCGTGTGAAATCTATATCCATTTATCTTACAACCTTTGAATGTATTCACAACACGTGATGGACCATACGCAATGGACCTTTGAAGTTTTAGTTTTTGTGGTGTTGAAATAAATTCAGCGAGTTCATGACTTGGTATTATCGGACTTCAATCCATTTGCAAGTTTCAACGTGTTTCAAGCTCAAGAGATGAAAGAAAACCGAAAATAATGCAATTAAAAATATCAAACTAAACTAGAAATTGAAATGACAAGTTGGTCGGATACCTCGGTCGTATGCCCAAATTGAAAATTCAAGTAATTAATAAAAACAAGCAAAAACAAGCATTGTTTCATCAAGTACTACCATGCATGCATAAAGTACAACCATGCATGAAAACTCAAATAATGCACATTGGTAAAAATTGAAAGCATCAAAGTAAAGAGCAATGAAAAAGTTGACGTAAAAGTTCAAATCTTTTGGAAAAATAATGAGAAACGAAGAGTAGATCTAGAATTCAATTTAAAAAAATGCATGGAAATTTAATTCAAAATAAAGCATAAGTAAAACTCAAAGTCATGATGATCAAGGACCCGATCTATAGCCTAGGTGTATCACTCAACTAGAATCCATAGTCAATTCACAAGTTTCATCATGAAATCAAGTAGCTAAGACAAAAAGCATAAATGAAGAACAAGCATGAAAATGAAGAACAAAGCTTGAAATTAAAAGGAAAGCTTACTAAAATTAAATGGAGAATCTCAAGGCTTGAATTAAAATGAAAGTGCTAATCCAAAGGAGTATTTGGATTCATCTTGAGCTTACAAACCCAAGGAAAAACTTCAGAAATTAAACTAAGAACAAGAGAGAGAAAATATTCCAAAACCCATGCAAGTTTGGGAAATTTGAGTGATAATCTACCCAATGAGTGTTGTGTGCTATTTATACTAAGTTAATTTTAGTTTAGATGGGTCAATTTGGCCTTAGAGCCCCTTAAAATCTCGGGTTTGACCCAATTTTGACCTGTGTTGACCAGGATGACTCAAGGTGGCTCGGTGCGGCTGGCTTGGGCGCTGCTGGGTACGGTCGGTGTTGGCTTCGTGACGGCGAGGAAATGGCAGCGCCTGCCTGGCCATCTCACATGGCGTGGAGATGGCTAAGAGATGGCCAAGGAATGGCTTGGGCTGGCTGCACATGGCGTGGAGGTGGCGAAGAGATGGCCAAGGAATGGCTTGGGCTGGCTGCACATGGCGTGGAGATGGTGAAGAGATGGCCAAGGAATGGCCACCATTCCAGCAAGTTTGCCACTTTGGAGCTCCTTTTTGGCTTGATATTTTGGCCTCCATGCCTTAGTTTGAATTCAACACATCAAACCACCTATAAAATGAGAATCATAAAAACTCAAGAAATTCATCAACCTCAAATCAATTAAAACCATTTAACTCAATTAATCAACAAATCAAAAGAACACAAAACTCTAAAATAAGAAAAATAACCTAGAAAACAAAGCTAAACGACTCAAGACCCACTAAAAATAATGTAAAACCATAATTAAGAACACGAGAAAAACACAACAATTACATGCAAAACAAACTACCCCACACTTATTGGTTTGTTCGTCCTCGAACAACGAAAATAATCGAGAATGTACATGCAATGAACATTATGTAAAAAGAAAAATCCTTGTGCTTATCCTTATTTATATGAGGATAGTATCAACATAGACTCGCTATCGTCAAGCATTGCTCGTATTACTCTCTTTCAAATGCAAGCCAAATCGATGACTTCCTCACAAATGAAATTTTGAGGGTGTTCGCTCAAGTGTTTGATATGGGACGTGTATACGCTCAAGTCGGACAATGCATGCACCTCATCAAGATTTCACAAATCGGACGCTCAAAATTGCTGATAGTACATGACCAAACAAGAATCGAAATAGGTCTTTATTATGGGTTGTAATGTTGGCTCTTTGGTAAGGTATGGAATATATGGATATAGTGGCTAACACACGATCAAACGTGATCAATAACACACAAAATCCTAATTTCTAAAACCCGAGACTTATCATCGCTTCACCTTTCACGAATTACCAAACTCTCGTTCGAAACCCTTTCATTCACTCACTCTTTTCCGACTTTTATTTTACAATACTTAGAAACTTTTTGAATTTGCTTATTTTCACTAAACTTAGCCTTTAAATTAGGCTTTTCACTTGAACGCACGCTTTATCACTTTTCGTGATTTGTGTGGAGTTTTATTCTCTTTTTTCTTTCTTTTTTTTTTTTTTGTATAAGCAACTCAAAACCCGAAACCCACAATCGACTTCCCTCACATTTCTTGTCAACTAACAACACACCCTCTTACCTCACAAGTTATGAAGATACAAGAGCTAAAATCGAGCTCGGCTAACAAGAAACGGGATAAAGGCTCAAGGGGGCTCATTTGGGATTTTTAAGTAGCTTACATATGAATATGGCCGGAACAAGGGTGATATATGTGCCTCGAGGTCATTTTCAAATTCAATCATGTACGAGCAAAGTTAAACCTCCTCAATGCAATTTCCCTAAAAATGCAAGCAAGCCGATAAATCACACAAGCCACTCACTAGTTTGCACCGAATTTGAGAGCAAAATCAAAAGAGATTTTAGAGCTTTGTAATCTTTTCACGAGAAAATGTTGATTATATATATATAGGGGGGTTTGGACGAAGCACAAAAATTCAACCCCTCACACCAAGAGGCCATAAACATGCAAAGACTTGACAAGTAAACTATTCAAACTTCCAAGCACGTGGAGATGTTCAAACATGTAATCGAAGACACAAAAGACACAAAAATCGACTCAACCATATAAAAGCGCAAGTAGTAAGCGTCACTTCGCCAAGAATGCGTAACTTCGCCAAGGCTCGAGTTAAGAATGACAAAACATGCTTGTAAACCCCGGACCCTAACCACCTACCCACCTACCCACCCAACACTTAAAACTATGCAATGCCCTCATTGCATTTTAATGAAAATCAAGTAAAAGGAGGGTGAATAGAAACTTCCTCAACCGAGCGAGTTGTGGTCGAGCTCGGTGGGGTCCACCTAAGCATCTAAGCAATCCGAGTGAGTCATCGAGCATGGCTAGTATCTCCCGGCTTCATGAACACTACCACTTTTACCAATCGTCCTATGGTCGTCGTCGGAAAACAAAACCTAGAAAAGAAAATCACACAAAATCAAAAACACAAGGAAATATGTACATGAACTTCAACAAAATATTTTTTTGTTTGTTTTTCAATTTTTCAATTTTTTTTTTTGGATTTTTGAATTTTTGAATTTTTTTTGGAATTTTCAATAAAAGAAAGAAAGAAAGAAAGAAATGGAAAGAACTTGGGTTGCCTCCCAAGAAGCGCTTGTTTTACGTCATTAGCTCGACGTACTCCCCTTTGATTAAGTAGGAATTGTAGCGGGAGGATCAACCAAAGCTACCACCTCCTCGTCGGGTGGCAAGAGGAAGCCATGGCGATAGGGTTTAACTCGGTGCCCGTTTACTTGGAAACGATCTTGGGTCGTGGGGTCGACCAACGTGACCACTCCACTCGGATTAACAAACTCGATGGTGTAAGGACCCGTCCTTGTAGACTTCAACTTTCTGGGACGGAGTGCTAAGCTGGAATTGTAGAGTAAAACGGGCACCCCAACTTCAAGTTTCCTTGGGACTAACCTCTCGTCATGAATTCTCTTTGTTCTTTCTTTACAAAGACGAGCATTGTCATATTGAATATCCCGAAACTCATCAAGCTCCTCCAATTGCAACATTCTCTCAAGGCCGGCCTCCTTCAAATCTATTCTCACGGCTCTCATTGTGGCAAACTCATCAATCGGCTCAACGACTTGTTTCTCATCAACAAGCCCCACCTCCCTCTTCGAAAACGTGTCGTTGACCTCAACGACACATAATCAAGCATTCCCAAAAAGACTCATCTCAATACACGATTCGGAGCCACGCCCATAAGCTCCATTATCCTTAATATCACCGCTAATACCATCCTCCGGCTCGATTATCCCATCATACTCATCTGCCAAGAAAACGTGCTCACGCAATTCTTGAATATCGTCAACGAGAAGACAATCCGCATGAAAGATGCTTGAAGGAATCGATGGCAAGGTGGACATTGAAAATGAAACCGACTCACCCGCAACGGATAAGGTGAGGTTCTTCTTGCCAACATCGATGAGGCATTGAGTAGTCGTCATGAAGGGAGGCCCAAGTAGAATGGTGTGATCGGCACCATCGTTTGTCACCATGCCCACATCAAGAACAACGAAACCCACCGGGACCATGAGCCCTCCAACCTTGACGAGCACATCCTTAACAATACCTTTAGGATAACGAATTGATCGATCGGCCAATTGTAAGCAAATACGCATTTCTTGCAAGGGTGCGAGATCCAATTGCTCATAGATCGAGGATGGCATCAAGTTTATCCCCGCCCCGGAATCAAGCATACCGGTAGTGACCTCTCCGTTGCCAAGCATGATATCGATACAAAAGGAGCCGGGGTCAATCTTCTTGAGGGCTAAGACCAAAGGATCACACACGACACTCGCCTCTTTGGATGACACAATCTTCTCATTTGGAGAAGGTATGAACTTCTTGGAATAAAGGTCTTTGAAAAACTTGGAGTAAGCGGGTATGTCTCGGATGGCGTCTAACAATGGGAGAGTGATGTTTACATTAGACAAAGTATTGTAGATTTTTTGGAATTGATCGTCCTTCTTGTTGTTTTGGAGCCGTGACGGATAAGGTGGAGAAGCCTTTGGAATCGGAGGCTTATAGGCATTCGAGGATTTGTGCAAGCCACCAGGGCCCACTTTCACCGGGATGGCACCCACGGGGGTAGACTCGGGAATAGCAACAACGGGCGGAATAACAACTTCTTCAATCTCGGGTGGTGGAGCCACTTTGTTATCGATAGCCCGGCCACTTCGAAGACATGTGATCGCATGGGCGTGTGATGGTTGGCTCGGTAACGTCCCTTTTTCATTGGCTTGTTTGAGCAAATTAATTTCGGTAGCCATTTGTCCAACTTTCGTATTCAACCCGCTATTCGAGGCCTCTATAGCGGTTAACCGGGCTTCAAAGGAAGACATCGTGGTGGAAATGGAGTGCAATTATTGCAAGATCATGGCAATGTTTGGATCGGTAGCCGGTGGTGGAGCATTTATCGAAGGAGACGGACGAGATGGACCCACATGAGGAGGGACTCCCGATTGGGCATTCGCATATCTAAAGTTCAGGTGCATGCGGTTGCTCGGATGATGAGGAGGATTGTGAGTAGGAGGCCGAGCATAGAAAGGCTTAGAAACATTATTAACCGATTGGTATCCTTGGACTCCACAAACTTCCTCCGACGAGGGCACCGGCATGTCAAACGAGGGATTTGATGGACAAGCAAGTGCCTCATGCCCAACTATTCCACAAGACAAACAAGGAGGCTCCGGGTTGGGGCAAGATAACTTCGCAATTTGAGCCCCCAACGCCGCAATTTTCCTATCGATTTCAAGTTTCTCGGAAGAGGGCGACTCCATCACCTCGTTAGCAATTGAATATAAAAAACGGGAAGATTTTGTTTGGAAGTCTCAGCCAAATCGCGGAAAACTCGGTGAAGTGTTTGAGGGGAATGAATCGTCATGTTGCCACCCGCTCTCGTGTCGACATGTATTGATATTGCGGGTCCAACGCTTCATAGAAAGTTTGAATCAAAAGATCCTTCGGAAAACGACAATGAGGACAACTATCGACAAGATCCTTGAAACAAAATCAAGCGGAGTGAAACGGCTCGTTCTTCATTTGCTTGAAAGACATAATCTTAACTCGTACATCGTTCGTCCTTTCCATGGAATAGTAATTGTCGAGGAAGACTTTCGAAAGCGTATCCCATGTACGAATGGAGTTAGGGGGGAGACCCATGAACCATATTAAAGCCTTATCTTGGAGAGCATACAAAAAACAACGTAGTTTAAGATGATACAAGCTCATCATGTTTGGGCGGTGAAAACTCGAGACATGCCATTGAAATTGCCTTATGAATTGGAGAGGATCCTCCTTAGCAAACCCGTGGAAAACTGGGAGGCGGGCGAAATCAAGGGAACGGATATCAATGGCCATAACCTCGGGGGGAAGATAGATACAAGATGAAATATTAGCCCCCACGAAGGCTTGGCTCACCTCCTTCATCGTACGAACGGGTGGGAGAAGCGAAGCACTCGGATCATAACCACCAAACGAAGCATACTCATCATCCATGTCATCGTCAAACTCAAGACCGGTATCACTGAAACTTAGACCATAATCTTGCCCATACGGATTCAATCTCGGATTTGGAGTCGGTTTATGCACGGGGGGAACACTAAACAGGCCTCGGTTCAGGCTCGGTAATTTCAAAACATGGGGAGGGGCTCTATAACCATGCGGACCGAGATTCAGGGCACCAAACTCGTCAAATGAGCCATTATACCTGACATGGTTTGAACCATGCCCTTCCATGTCGGGTCGTTCAAAGCCTTGAGAACCCGGGGTAACGTGGTTTGCACCATGCCCTCCCACGTTACCCATTCCATCCGAACCACCACCATTCCCAACATGGTCTGCACCATGCCCTCCCACGTTGGGAACGAAACCTCCGCCGAAAGAGTTGGGAAATAAAGTCATACCTTGGGGTCGGCCCGAGGCGTGCTCATGAGTGGTAAAATCACTCCCTTGAAATCCAAGCGATTGCTCGGGAGGCGGAGTGTGAATGGGAATGGAAGGCCCGACTATGGAACTCGAAATGGGCTCTTCATGAATGCCGGGCTCGGTCGAGGTAGAACCTTGAGGATCGACACGGGGGGATTTCCCGTGAGGGTCGAGAAACGGGCCCGAGTAAGGAAGATTGTCCGTCATAGTAAAATCAAGAAGCGAAGAATATCGAAGACGTCGTAATCGTTCAGGGATAGAAGTATAAGGAAATAATTCGTGTCCAAGCGAACGACGACCTTGCATACACTCAAAGAAATCGTCAAATACAAAGAGAAGCTAAAAACACAAAGAAACAACAATTAAATTGAAGGCAAAGCCGAGTCGCAACGGCGCCATTTTGAAGTTTTAGTTTTTGTGGTGTTGAAATAAATTCAACGAGTTCATGACTTGGTATATCGGACTTCAATCCATTTTCAAGTTTCAATGTGTTTCAAGCTCAAGAGATGAAAGAAAACCGAAAATAATGCAATTAAAAATATCAAACTAAACTAGAAATTGAAATGACAAGTTGGTCGGATGCCTCGGTCGTATGCCCAAATTGAAAATGCAAGCAATTAATAAAAACAAGCAAAAACAAGCATTGTTTCATCAAGTACTACCATGCATGCATAAAGTACAACCATGCATGAAAACTCAAATAATGCAAATTGGTAAAAATTGAAAGCATCAAAGTAAAGAGCAATGAAAGTTGACGTAAAAGTTCAAATCTTTTGGAAAAATAATGAGAACCGAAGAGTAGATTTAGAATTCAATTTAAAAAAATGCATGGAAATTTAATTCAAAATAAAGCATAAGTAAAACTCAAAGTCATGATGATCAAGGACCCGATCTATAGCCTAGGTGTATCACTCAACTAGAAWCCATAGTCAATTCACAAGTTTCATCATGAAATCAAGTAGCTAAGACAAAAAGCATAAATGAAGAACAAGCATGAAAATGAAGAACAAAGCTTGAAATTAAAAGGAAAGCTTACTAAAATTAAATGGAGAATCTCAAGGCTTGAATTAAAATGAAAGTGCTAATCCAAAGGAGTATTTGGATTCATCTTGAGCTTACAAACCCAAGGAAAAACTTCAGAAATTAAACTAAGAACAAGAGAGAGAAAATATTCCAAAACCCATGCAAGTTTGGGAAATTTGAGTGATAATCTACCCAATGAGTGTTGTGTGCTATTTATACTAAGTTAATTTTAGTTTAGATGGGTCAATTTGGCCTTAGAGCCCCTTAAAATCTAAAGGAATGGCCTTGGGCTGGGCTGCACATGGGCACGGAGGTGGC
>BMAC01000301.1:871791-884586 GCA_014905375.1 Phtheirospermum japonicum | reverse complement strand
CTACCCAATGAGTGTTGTGTGCTATTTATACTAAGTTAATTTTAGTTTAGATGGGTCAATTTGGCCTTAGAGCCCCTTAAAATCTTGGGTTTGACCCATATTTGACCTGTGTTGACTAGGATGGCTCAAGGTGGCTCGGTGCGGCTCGGTGTGGTTCGGTGCGGCTGGCTTGGGCGCTGCTGGTATGGTCGGTGTTGGCTTTGTTGGGATTTGATGGTACCGTCACGCAGCGGAAAACAAAAATTTTTAAATAAAAAGATTTTGAATCGTATTCAAATTGACGACGACCCATTTTTAAATCTCAATTAATTCAAACAATGTTTTAATTACTTTATAAAATGAAATAATTCAATTTTCATAAATCGAACGAGCATGACAAGTTTCTATTTAATATCTTAAACATATACATAACAATTATATATATATTTATTAACTTGTTAACAATACATATATATATATATAATACACTTCTTATAACTTGCATTTATAATATATTATATATATATATATATATATATATATATATATACTATATATATATATATATATATATATATATATATATATACTGCATGCATCATAAACATTATATATATATGTATAGAACTCCAGCATGCATGCATTATAATAATAACTATATATTTATGTATCATACATACATGCATCTATATACATATATCACATACATAACACACAGCACACACACATATATATGTTATACATATACAGCACACACATTATTTATAAACTCAGATTATAAAACACATACACAAGCATGCATATTATATATATTATATAGATATATATTATATACTATATATATATTCAAATATATGGAAGACATGGCCAAGGAATGGCTTGGGCTGGCTGCACATGGCGTGGAGATGGCCAAGGAATGGCCACCATTCCAGCAAGTTTGCCACTTTGGAGCTCCTTTTTGGCTTGATATTTTGGCCTCCATGCCTTAGTTTGAATTCAACACATCAAACCACCTATAAAATGAGAATCATAAAAACTCAAGAAATTCATCAACCTCAAATCAATTAAAACCATTTAACTCAATTAATCAGCAAATCAAAAGAACACAAAAACTCTAAAATAAGAAAAATAACCTAGAAAACAAAGCTAAACGACTCAAGACCCACTAAAAATAATGTAAAACCACAATTAAGAACACGATAAAAACACAACAATTACATGCAAAATAACCTTATATAATCGTCATTTACATTGTTCAAAACTCACGGAGTTCTCAAACCAAACAGGAAATTCAGCATCCAATTTTTGATTCAGTGCTTCATCTGTAATGTTCGGCTGGTGACGTTTAACACCATCTTCGAACAAACTGCACATTTATGTTTAAAATGGATAATTTTTATAATATTTATTTACTAGATTTCGATAATTACAATTACAACGAGCTTGAATCGTTAACCTGATAAATTGCTGGAGTTCATACAATTTAGTAACACATATTTTCCCTGCGTCTGAGAAAGCTTCACCATTATTTTTGAAAATAGATAGAAAGTTTGGATTGTCGTCTTCATCATTTTGAACTTCTTCATTACAATTTAAACTTGTCCTTTTTGTGGAGACATTATCGTCGAAGTAGTACGAAACAAAATTCGACGCCTCTTCAACTAGATATGCATTTGCTATCGAGTCTTCAACACACGCTTTATTCCTTATGTTGTTTTTCAACTTGCACAAATACCTCTCGAAAGGATACATCCACCTATATTGCACTGGACCAACAAATCTGTCTTCATACGGAAAGTGGATGGGCAAATGTTCTATTGAATCGAAGAAACTTTGTGGAAATATCATCTCAAGTTGACAGAGTATTGGGGGAATATCACGCTCTAAACGACTCATATCAATAATTCCAATAACTCTTGCACTCAAATCTTTGAAAAACAAACTTAGCTCTATTAGTGCATTCCACAAGGGATGAGGAAGCAGTTCTTGAAATGCAATTGGGATCAACCGCTGCATAAACACGTGACAGTCATGGCTTTTCATCCCGTACAATCTCAATCCGAGCATATCAACATAACAACCTAGATTTGATGCGTACTCATCTGGAAATTTGAGAGCCTTTACCCATTCACACAATTCAACTTTCGACGGCTTATCGAGCGTGTACGACGCTTTGAGATACTTTCCTGATGCGTCTGCATGAATTTTGGGATGGTGACAGTATTCTGCTAACTCATCTCTTGATTTTGAAGTGTCTTTTGTCTTCCCTTTGACATTCATCACTGTGTTAAACACATTATCAAAAATATCTTTCTCAATGTGTATAATGTCTAAATTATGACGAATCAAGTTAGTGCTTCGGTAAGGTAAATCCCAAAAATATACTTCTTTTTCACCAACCACTATTATTCACTATTATTCCGTTCACCCGTTCTGCATTTTCATCGGTTACTTTCAGAAGTCCCAACCTTTCAATTTCGGCCAAAATCTCTATTCCAGAATGGACGTGTGGCGGCATAGCTTCAACCTTTCTATTTTTCCTAAGTTTTTTCTATCTTTACTAATTCGATGACCACATTCTAGAAATATACAATGGTTATCAAACCATGATTGCTTCATGCTCTTTTTTAGGGTTAAAGCATCAGAATGCTCCATGCAATACGGACAAGCCATTCGATCGGCCGTACTCCAACCGGACAACATCGAGTAGACAAGAAAGTCACTAATGGTCCACATAAGGGCCGCTCGCAACTGAAAGTTCTATTTTTAGATACATCGTACGAGAGAGCACCGTCAGACCCCAACTGATTCAGCTCCTCAATCAACGGTTGTAGAAAAACATCTAACTTATCTTTTGGGTTCTATGGGCCCGGGACGCAACGCTGAGAAACATGTACTGCTCTTTCATGCACATTCAGGGAGGCAAATTGTATGGTGTGACAATCACTGGCCATGACGAGTATTATTTTCATAAACTTCCAAAAGGTTGAAATCCGTCTGTACACAGACCCAATCTCACGTTTCGAGTTTCAGCGGCGAACTCTGGGTGAGTTTGATCGAGTGCCTCCAAGCATCGAAATCTGACGGGTGACGCATGACACCATCCTCTACAACATGTTTTGCATGCCACCGCATATCTTTTGCCGTATTGTAGATGCGTACAACCTATATAGGCGGGCCGTTAGAGGAAAGTAAAACATCCTCTTATACGGAACTAAGTTGGACTTGCGCCGTTTAGCTTGTCCCTTCTTTGCGGGTTTGAACCGTGGATGATCACAAAACTTGCACTTATCCAGATTCGAATCATCCTTCCAATAAATCATGTAGTTCTTCACGCAGCAATCTATCTTCTCTACCGGAAACCCCATACCTCTCAACAACTTCTTACTTTCATAGAAGTTATCTGCAACATTGTTGTCTTCTAGCACGATCTCATTCATTAAATCAATAAATTGATCATAACATTTCTGAGAAATTCTATGCTCCGATTTCAAATTCATAATAAGGGCAACTAAAGACAACCGATTGTGTTTCTCGCAACCGAGATACAGAGGTTTTTTTGCAGCTTGCAGAATATCAAGAAATTTCTTCGCCTCGGAATTAGGTGATTCCTCCAACTCAATATCATTTATATCGAAATTAGGACCGACAACATCTTGCACCATATCGACGTACTCATTTGATGATGATCCCCCAACTTCAATATCAGCAGGCGATGAGACGGGATCTGTTTCCCCGTGATGAGTCCAAATGTAGTAAACAGCAATGAACCCTTTGGTACCGAGGTGACATTTTATCTCATCGATAAACCGATAACTACAACTCCTACACTTAGTTCGTGGGCAAGGGCATTTTCAGTTTATCACCGTCCCTCTCTGTAGAATCATGCGTGAGTGCAAATTGTACGAAACTAACTACACCGGCCACGAACGCTGGATTTAGAAATCCGACAATATTCCATTTGTAAATCCAACTACGATCAAGATCCATCCTAAGATTTTTAAGTGTTATTCGTGATTCTAGAATGAATGGGCGGAAAAGAACGTGGCAAGATTTTGGCAGCATTACGAGAAGTTATAATTCGAGGTATAATTGGCAAGGCTTCTATCCCATTCAAGAACGTGACATTTAGTAGTATGTATTATCTTAAAATATGCATTTTTGTTAGATTCAAAACTTTGGCAGCATCTGCATCTCCCCTCAGTTCTCGTAGTACATGTATATTTTAGTGCACCCGAGAATAATTAGAGAGATACACGAAATTTCAAAACTAAAAAAAAAACCATACACACAAGATAACCATACTACAAGTCACATTCTCAAGCTGTCCAAAAATGGGACAATTCGAAATTTAGTATCAAACTCTATATTTGATACTAAATCTCAAACAGGTCTAAGAAATATTGGAATAATTCGAAACTTAGTTTCAAAATTCTGTATTTGATATTAATTCTCAAACAAGTGATCTATATATAATTGATTCTCTACAACAATATGAATCGCGTCACTTCGCCAAGGTTCCAAATAAGCAATTACCACCGTCACATTTTTTAAAAATATTTTAAAAATCTAAATAAAACCACATGACACCCTATCACGTTATAAAAAAAACTTGAAAACTCGCTATTGGAGGGATAACACCTCCGGGCCGGTGCGTAACCCACGTCAACATCCGACGGTATACAACCAACAACACCAATGATAATAATATATATATAAATAAAATTAAACCCCGGCCGATCACCACGGCCACCCATGCATGTAAAATATACAATTCTTTTTAAATCCCGGCCGATCACCACAGCCTCCCATACATGAACAATATATATACAATATAATGGGTGCATACATATATCACAATATAATTAATTACAGATCAAACGTTATAATTGGATACAATAAAACCCTATCTTCCTGATCATTTACTAATTTATCCCTAAAGTTTATCTAAATTCAAAAGCAAACCCTAACAATCTAAGTTAATACAATGAAACCCTATTTTCCTAATTGTTTATAAAATTAACCCATAACAATCTAATTATATACTCTGTGTACGTATTTTCCTAAAAATTTACCAATTTAAACCTAATTTTGAAGTTATTTACGAATAAACCCCTAATTTGAAATCAAAACTTCATTTTAAAATTAAGCTCTATTTGGAACCTATTTATTTAACTTGGAAATAAAAACAAAATTTTAAATTAATTTTTATTTAATTTAAAATTATTTTAAAGACTATAAATTTATTTTCAAATTAAAATAAAAACATAATGATAAATTAACTCTATTTATATTAAAATTATTTCAATCCCAAATTTGATTTAAAAAAATAGATCTTTATTTAAAAATGATGACAGAATTTTTAAATAGAATTTTCAATTAAAACTAAAAATAATGACAGAATTTTAATTATAAATTTCTATTTATATTAAAAATACTTTAAAATTGAATATATATTTTTTAATTTGAAATAAAAACTTAAATTAAAATTGAAAAATACACCTACCATCATATAACAAATTAAAGACTAAAATTAAAATAAAACAAAAAATTAAAAACCCTAATTCAAATCTAATCAAACATAATTAAACACAAATCAAAACTAATTCAATTAACAAACATCAAACATCAAACATATATATACATACATATATATAATAAATCAAACCCTAATTATAAAATATTAACAATTAATTCATAATAATTAAAATAATAATAAAAATAAAATTTACTTACTTGTGGAGAAGGCGGCGGATGGACGACAGATGGTGGCTGAGGGCGGCGGACAGAAACTGGTCGGCGACGGGGGGTAGGCGGTTGGGCCGTGAGTTTTTTTAAGGGTTGTGACAGAATGGAGGCGGGGAAAGAAGGATGGGGCATCTTTTAGGTTAGGATCCTGATGGACAAGGCCGCCAGGAACACCACTACTTATACGCTGACGGGCAAGGCCATCAGAATATATATTCATGTTTTTTTTAATTATATACTGACGGGCAAGGCCGTCAGAATAATTAAGCGGGATAAATCTCCGCACTTTACCTGAGGGATTACTGACGGGAATTCTTACTGACGGCCTAGGCCGTCAGGAAATCCTTCAGGAACGTAATCCGCCAGGGAAGCCGTCAGCATATCCGTCAGTACTGCCAGGTTTTTTTTTTGTAGTGTGAGTAACATGATTTTTTTTTAATTTAGCAAAATATTACAAAATTTATAATTTAATAAAAGAAATGATCAAATAATTAGTATTTCACAAACTATTCTAAGAACGTCTTATGAAAACGATCATACTTTAATAGTAAAATATCATATTTTTATTGTGGAATTCATACACTTCAGAAATATGTGAATAGTTGTTTTCAAAAGTATGATTTTATACATTAAAAGTATAACTTATGATATGAAAAGTATGATCATATTACATGAGGACAGTGAATAGTATGTTGATTTTGTATGATAATTAGTAGTTTGCTAACTATATCGAAAAATATGTCGATAAATTTGTTAAACATATATATTTTTTACTTTATAACAAATAAAATTATAAAAATATTTGAAAATGCCTAGGCTTTCAAGGCTTGAGGTTTGGGATTACCGACTTGTCACGTCTCACGATTTTATGAACCTTGATTGTACTGTTAGTAATTTACGTGACCAGTGTTGTTAAATATCTGGGAAAATTGCTTTTTCAGTTCATTATTTTGTCCATTTTCCAAAAGAGGGCCAAGATATTGTCCAGTGTCAAAACACATACACGAATTGGGCGAAATCATCAAAAAAGATACAAAATGACGTGGCAAGATCCAATATTTATTTATCAATTTTCATTTAATTTAAATTTAGAAATCAAAAATTATACCTAAAAACACAAAATAATTACGGATTATAATTGTGACAAGGTGAAAACAATTCTGCCAATGAAAAGAAGAAAAATGGGAAAAAAATCCTTACAAATTCACATAAAGGTCAGCATAAACTCAAGTTACGGTGGCGGTGGCAAGTTCAAGTCAAAATTCTGAGAAAATTGTAGCCATGACGTCATCCCCGCCTTCTTCATGTATGGCCAATAAAAAACCCTTTTTGTCCTCATATAAGTACCTAGTACCCCCGAATGCCCTCCATAAGCCGATTTGTGCATAACTGTTAGAATTTTCCTCCTAAGGTTTTGATCACCCCCCACACAATCTGCCTTTGTACCTCATCAAATCCCCCATAATAGTAATGTTTGAAAGTGTAGTAGAATCTAGGGTTTTAGCCTCTCTTACCTTCTAATAGAATTCATCATCCTTGTAGCTATGAGCTACCTCCCTCATCAACTCTGGAATAATTGTTGTGTTGTTAGCACATGTTCCCTCATCTGTCCCCCTTCTAGATAAAGCATCAACGGCCTTGTTCTCCAAACCCTTTTTGTAGTGTATCTCATAGTTTAAACCCAGCAATTTGGTCATCCATTTCTGCTGAGTTGGTGTCATCACCTTCTGATCTAACAAGTACTTGAGTTCCTGTTGATAAGTTTTTATTACAAACTTACCCCCATGTAGGTAGTGTCTCCATCTATTCAAAGCCATGAGAACTGCTAAAAACTCCCTCTCCTAGGCAGATAGTGCTTGATTCCTTGGGCATAACATCTTTCTCATAAAAGCTAGAGGTCTCCCTCCCTGCATCAACACTACACTTATTCCCACCCCACTGGCATCTGTTTCTAACACAAATTCCCTTGAAAAGTCAGGTAGAGCTAGGACAGGTGTTGTTGTCATAGCTTTTCTCAATCTTTCAAAAGCTGATTGGGCATCTTCATTCCATTTGAATTGATCCTTCTTCAAGAGACCAACCAAGGGTCTACTAATGACTCCATACCCCTTGAAAAATTTCCTGTAGTACCCTGTTAACCCTAAGAACCCTCTAAGTTGCTTCAATGTCTTTGGAACAGGCCAATCAACCATGCACTATATTTCTGGGGGTCAGTGGAGACCCCTTCCTGGGAGATGATGTGCCCTAAATACTCAACCTTTCTCTTTCCGAAATTGCACTTAATAGCTTTAATATATAGCTTGCTCTCCCTTAGAGTCAACAATACCTTCTCAAGATGTTCCAAATATTCATCCCAACTCTTGCTATACACCAAACTATCATCAAATAAAACTAGTACACTTTTTCTCAGCTGTTCCCTAAAAACCTTATTCATGAGTGATTGGAAGGTGGTAGGGGCATTACACAACCCAAATGGCATGACTAGGAATTCATAGTGGCCATTATGGGTGCTGAAAGCAGTTAAAAATCTGTGCTCAGGCTTCTTTAAGATCCGAAATTAGCTACTCCTTAGGCCAATCTTTGACAAAATACCTTGCTCCATGTAGCTCATCCAACAACTCACCAATCACTGGTATTGGGTAGTCATGTTTTACTGTTAAGCCATTTAAATACCTGTAGTCAACACACAACCTCCATGTGGCATCCTTCTTCTTTACCAAAATTACTGGGGATGCAAAGGGACTCCTGCTGTCCTGAATGATTCCTGCCTCCAACATTTCCTTCACTAATTGCTCAATAGCCTCCTTATGGTCATGTGTTATCCTGTAGGGATACTGATGTCCGGGAATACTTCCTGGCTTTTAGTTAATATGATGCTCAATGCCTCTCTCTGGTGGTAGCCCTTTAGGTTCCTAAAAAATATCCTTATACCTTTCCAACAATAACTTCATGTCCTCATTTGTTGCCTGGTCTGTTTTAGCAATAGTTACCCAATACACTTCCTCTATTTGAGCACATTGCTCCTCATGCACCAATTTGTATAGAGATGGACCTGAAATGAACCTACACTCTGCTGTGGATGTCAGGGCCTGGAGCCTCACCCTCTTGCCTCTTAGTGTTACAGTAAAAAACATCTTAGCATAATCCAACTCAATAGCGGTACAGGACTTGAGCCAATCCCCCCTAAGATGAGATCACATCCCTCATTCTGCAGAACCCTCAAGGAATAGTTAAACTGTTGTCCTTGTATTTCCCAGCTAAAATTCTCCACACACTGATTACTGACCATCTTGTGGCCATTGGCCACCCTCACCAGTAATGGATTAGTTAAGCTCAAGTGGCAGCCCAACTGTTTTACAGTCTTTTCTTGAATGAAACTCAAAGTGATCCTTGAATCAATCAAAATGTGTAGTTTGTGTTCCCCATGTTGTCCAAGAACCCTCATAGTAGTAACTCCATCTTCCCCTGATATAGAATTTACAGACATCTGCACCTCATCCAAGAAGTCAGGTGCATCAATGTTTGCTTCTTCATCATGTTGTAAATGGCTGAGTTCTTCTTCTTCGGTCATAATCATTTAACTGATTTCTTTCACCTATGGCCAGGTATGAATTTCTCATCACAATTGTAACATAATCCCTTCTCCCTTTTAGAAGCCATTTCTCCTGAAGTCAACAATTTAGTAGGGGGTTTCTTGTTGTAGGTAGGAACTGCCCTTACAGGTGTAGCCTCTGCATTCTTGTTGTTTGGGTAGCTGGTGTACCTGGGAACTTCTTTTAACTTCTTGGTGATAGCCTCTAGGGTAATTAATTATTTCCTGCCCAAATCAATAGCCTGGTGGAGTGAGGTAGGTTCAAACATAGTAATAAAGGCTTGTACCTCTTCTGACAATCCACTGATGAAACTGGCAATAAAATAATCCTCTGAATATCCCTGATTAAGAAACAACATACAGGCCCTAAGTTCCTCAAATTTCTCCACATAATCCATATATGAACCTGTGTTTCAGCTTGTTGAACTCAGCAATTATTTTGGCTTCCTTAAGTTGTTCAAACCTAGCTGATATGATGTCTAAAAATCGACCCCATGATATTTCACCCTGGTTGCCATTGAAATCCTGGTACCACTGAGCTGCCTTCCCTTCAAAATGCATAGCAGCTATGGTAACCTTTTGTGAGTCAGACATAGGTGGTGCTAGTTTGAAATAACCATGGCATTTAAGGATCCATGATCTGGGTTGTGTTCCATCAAAATGGGGAAAATCAATTTTAGGCATTGGCTCTGTGATGTGATTACCTGAATATTCAATCTGTGGTTTAACCCTGTTACTTGTATTTGACTTGTACCCCATATCATTTGCAAGAGTAGAGAATGGTTTGATTAAGATGGACTCTCCTTCAGCCTGGTTTCTCCCTTTCTCTGGATTCAGGAGCTGCATCTGGATGGTTGCTAGTGCAGCAGTGGGGTGCTCCAGCTTGCTGGTAAGGTTTTGAGTTTGCTCCATAATATCTGATCTGATGTGTGAGATTTGGGCCCTTGTTTTAGTGTTATTTTCTGAGATCTGTTCTTGTAATTTCAGTTCTGAAGCCTCCATTTTCTGGGACTCTGCTTGCAGTACCTGATCAAGCCATTTTTGGGCTTCTTGGAGGTCCTTGAAGTGGGTGATTTCAGCCATGTCCAAAGATAGATTGCTCTGGTGCCAATTGTTATGTTTTAGTTAATTTTTCTGGGAATTATTTCTGTAATTATGTATTATTTTCTATATTTGAGAGCCAGAATTTGTATGAATATAGATGGAACTTGGGGAGGAAGATAGAAAGGTTAGGAGAGAGAGGAAATTAGACGAGGTAAAGTGAATATTGTACTGCTTGTGTTTTTCATGCTCTCTGCTGTGTACAAATAGACAAATGTTTGCAGGACCACTTAATAATAAAGACTATTAACTCCCTAAACATTATTGGGCTTGTTCTAATAATTAATTCGGCCCACATAAAATAATTACTCCACAAGGCCAGAAGTTGGGCCTAACCCGCATTTGACATCCGGTTTATCACTTTTGCCCGCTCCACTTCCTTCTTGTTCGGTTTGATCCTCGCAATTCATTTTCCAAGACTGCATTTTTATTTTCTTCTTCCTTCGAATTAGGGTTCTTGCCCGTCCCTTTGTCTCTTCCTCTTCCTTCTGAAGCCATTCCCATAACAAATATTATATAATTTGATAGAAAATATCATTTTTTTTCTTTCACAGGATTCAGAAAATATTCATTAATTGTGTGTGTATAAGTACTAGTTTAATGCTCGTGTACACGGGGTTTATCAATATATAAATATAAAAAGTATTAGAGATAATTACAAAGTTCTATGTAAAATAAAAAATTCAAAAGATATATTCTTAACCCGTGCCTTGTACATGTGTAATTTATTTACTAATTATTATAATTATTAAATAATTATATATTTTAAAGTTTAGATTCAATTCGTTAATTATTTTATTTATATACTTATGAAAACTCAAAAGAAGTTACATTATAAAACCGTGCCTAATCTTATTTATTAATTATTATTAAGTTATTTTGTATGTTAATGTTTAAGTTAAATTCGTTAATAATATTAATTACATACTTTGAAAACCAAATAGATGTCATACTTTCAACCCATGTCGCATTGTACTGGTGTCTAATCAAAATTAATGAATTATTATTATTATCATTATTATTGTTATTAGTGAAAAAACCTTTTTGTCTCCCATACTATTTCGATTTTTACAGTTTACCATACGAACTTTTTTTTTCGACAAACCACCATCTGAACTATGCGCGAATTGCATTTTACCCTCTACACAACTTTTTTTGTTGTGATCAAAAATGGATGGCGTGGCGCAATCGATTTGTGCCACATCATCCAATTTTGATTACAAAATCACAAAAAAAGTGGTTTAGGGGGTAAAATGCAATTCGCGAATAGTTCAGATGGTGGTTTGTTGAAAAAAGAAGTTCGTATGGTAAACTCTAAAAATCAAAATAGTCTGGGGGGCAAAAAATAACTACCCTTGTTATTATTATTATTATTATTATTATTATTATTATTATTATTATTATTATTATTATTATTATTATCATTATTATTATTATATAATTTTATATTTTTATGTTAGATTGATTCATTACTAATATTTAGTTAGATACTTAGATTATTTCAAATAAATTTTAATTTACCTATATAGAATATTTAAAAATACCGATTCTTTAATAATTTTCATAATAACACTCTTTAATTAAAGTTATATCTTGTGTAATTTACTTTTTAATTAAAATAACTAATTTAGATCATTTTTACTAATTATATATGACTTATTTTATTTTTATATTAAGAGAATAAACGAAAAATATTAATTAGACAAAATACAATAAAAGAAAAATATTAAATTAGAAAAAATATAATAAAAGAAAATATTAAATTAGATAAGATACAATAAAAAGAAAATATTAAATTAGTTAGATATTAGGTTCGAATGACACCTAAGCAACCGAAGCACCCGAATTTTTTATTTGCCAAATGAACTATGCCAAGCTGACACGTAGGTTAGAATGTTTTTGCATTAATATATAGAGTTGATAGTATAAGTAATTACAATGAAACCCTTTCCTATAATAATAATATAATAATTATATGATTAATATACATGATCTTAACCATTCATTTAATTTAATTTAATGGATTATATAGGTTTATAGTTTCCACCTAAGGAATTAGTTCCCACATGATGTAAATCTTATATGTGAACCTAAGGTCAATTAGTTCCATTTGAACCCCCATATATATATAGGATTAGATTCAAATGAGAACCATGTTCTTATATGTGAACCTAAGCTCGATTATGGGCCTTAGATCTAATTACATGGATGGATTATATTTTTTTGTGTATTTCCTTATTTAATTAAACTATTAGGATTGTATAATAAAAGCACTAGTTCGCAGGTTCGCATATAATGACATGGTTACATTTGAACCCACCCACCCACCCACCCACCCACCCACACACACACATACACACAAAATCAACTCAATA
>BMAC01000301.1:810318-867970 GCA_014905375.1 Phtheirospermum japonicum | reverse complement strand
TGATTATGATTGTAAAAGTCCCTTATTTTGGTTTCTAATTAATTTATAATGTACTAATATAGAATACGATATTTATATTAAGGCCAAATACTTGTGGACAATGTTTTGAAAATGGGATCGGACATCAAACTGGATTAATAAACTGGTTAAATGGGTCATTGGTCCGACCAGTTGAACTGTTTTTTAAAAATTGGGCATCAAACGCGGACCATTATATATATATATATTATATATATTATATACTATCGTATATATTATAATATATATATATATATATGAGCTATTGATATATATATGTGTGTGTGTGTGTGTGTGTGTGTGTGTGTGTGTGTGTGTGTGTGTGTGTGTGTGTGTGTGTGTGTGTGTATGTTTGTGTGTGTGTGTGTGTATGATTAGGTTCAAATGAGAACCATGTCCCTTACTTTTTCAACCTAAGGTCAATTATGAGCCCTGGATCAAGTTAAATGGATGAATTAGACTTTTTTTTTTTTTTAAAATATTTCCTTATTTGATTAAAAATATTAGGATCGTAAAATAAAAGTACTAGTTCGCAGGTTCGCAAATAAGGACATGGTTCTCATTTGAACCCACCCCTATATATATATAGCAAATAATAATAATGCAATAACAACATCAGTAATATTAATATCATATATACCACATTCTGTTATCAAACACATCCATTCAAAGTCAATCTCATTTTGTATGAATTTATTATGATAACAAATATTTAGGATCATTTAAAATAATTTTGAAATAGAAAGTTTGCAAATAATGAATCTTGATCATTTAAAATTTTAGGATCACTTAAACCAATCTTGATATTAAGTTGATATTTGAAATAATTGGAACTAAGTTAATGAATCATGATCCATTAGGCCATCTCACCCAATATCGTGATGTAATGATATTTGTATTATAATATACTGGAGATAATATGATGGTTTTTGTATTGTAATATATTAATTTTTGTATTATATAGATGATCATCAATTTGGCCTGGAAATAGTGTGCCTCTCATATTAATTATATGAATCCAAATTCTAAAACCCAATTTTAGTATATATGTAGTGAACTTCGGGTATATATAAATCGTAAAATGTAGTTTACAATCTTTGTTTATTGGGACAATGCCCATATGGTCCAATAGAAGAACAAAAAAAAATCTAATGTAATCCAAGTTAATATTCATATTCCCAGTATTTACAACTAGTGTCCTAACATACTAAATTACCCCCATAACTACAAACCTCATAGGAAATCAAATCCCAAAATCAATGCCCGCTCTATCCCTCCACTCTCGATAAAAAAAACTCCAGAAGATCTCGACTCTAGAAAGCTAAAGTTCCCAAACTCTAAGTACAACATCCACACTCAATATCATTATTGTAATTATCCGGTGGGTGCGGCGGGCTGCGAATTGGGTAATATTAATTAAGCGGCAATAGGCTTATGAGATTTTGTGTTAGAGCGGTGCCTACATAATCCTTTAAGCGGCTAGAAGATTGCAAAATGCAAGAAGCAGGAAGATCACTATTAAGAAATTATGTACTAGCTTAATTGCATACTAGTTCAATTTTATACTAATTTGATTCCATTGTAGTTTTATTCTGTAAAGTATTATGCTAATCTGTTAATTCGAGAATTTTCATACACATTTAATTAAAGTACTATTTGAACTAAGTATGCAATTTTTTGTCTTAATGCATTGGTTGTGTATTTTCTTTAATTTTAAATGATTTATAAATCGTAGCATGTAATTTCACTGTTTATTGTATCATTGTTAAAAACCACAGGGTAGATGTTTTGGATAAACATGAGTAATTATATTTAGGTGATGCCGTGATTTACGCAAATAGATTGAAAATTACATACATATATCTAGATAATTTGAGACTGGAAACTAATGATGACTTGTAGTAAAATGATTATCTTTAGTTAAATATAGTCTCTTTTCCATACTAGCTTGATTCCAGATTATTCAATTCTATACTAATTTGATTTCACAGTAGTTTAATTCTGTAAGGTATAATAGAATTCTATTAACTCCATATTTCACTCATTTAACTACATATTAGTTGTAGTACCCTGTTGTAAAATTAGATCTCAATTTCGACTTGAACTCATACACATTTAATCCCACACTAGTTGTATTTTTATACTAGTTTTTCTCATGATTGAACTTCATGCATATATAAACCCCATATCTCAAACACATTTATATAATCAGGGGTATAACTATGAAAAGTAGTTTGATATTTTTAGTATTATTTCTTTTACTAACACTAGTACAATTTCTGATCATATGGACTTATTTATACTGCTTGCATTTAATTAGTAGAAATTGTTGTATGTAGTATGGAATATAATTCAATGATTTCATTTTAACTAAAAGTCAGACTTCACACTACTGTTAGTTCAAATCTAGTGAGCTAAATGCAACAAAAATTACTTAAGCATTGAATTTCATACTGTTAATTTAATTTTGTACTACATACATTAATATAACATACTATAATTCGGATTACAAACTATAAACGAAATTAGTAGTTGAAATTAAATATTACATTATGAAATTCAGTTATACAACTAGTTTTCACTAGTTTGAAATTACATATTATGCAGATGCAGAATTTTATATTACATATGAAACTCCATACTAAAGCAGAATTCACACTACACCGTTAGATTTTATATTACATAAGTTAATTTCATACTACATCTTGTAATTTTAAACTAACATTCATATGCATGTAGAATTTTATGCTATATTCTTGAATCTCACACTATATCAAAACATTTATACCAATATTTATGCTACCTAAATCAGGATCAATTGTTACAAAAAAGATGATTAATAACTTCATAGCTCTCTCACAACAATCAATACCATCCCACTTGCGGTTGTCCAGATATTGCAGTTTCTTCATAAGAATATTGATCACAACACAATAATGCTCATTGTAAAGAATGAGAACAAAAATCTTCAATTCAAAAAAAAAAAAGCAATTTTTTTTGATGAAATAACTCTAATTTTGAGATATTTTAACTATATTTTCTTTATACTTATAAAATATTTTGTGATACTTGATCAAATATCGTAAAACATTCATTCCACTTTGTGATACAATAAGTATGTTTTATGATACTTTTAATATCATTTCTGATACTTTAAATATATTTTGTGATATATGATCAGATATTGTAAAACATTCTTACTACTTTTGTGATACAATATGTCTTAAGATAATTTTAATATCTTTTCTGATACTTTTAATATCTTTTGTGATACTTGATCAAACATTCTAAAACATTCATACTACTTTTGTGGTACAATAAGTGTCTTATGACACTTTTAATATCTTTTGTAATACTTGATCAAATATTGTAAAAACATTAACTCTACTTTTATGACACTTTTAATATCATTTCTAATACTTTTAATATCTTTTTTAATACTTCATTGCTATTTAAAAAAATTATGTGATACTTAAAACAAGGATGTATAAATACTTTAAAAATATTTTCTTATACTTTCAAAAAGATCTATTGTTAAAATAATCAGCCGATTTACCATGTCAAGTTTATTAAAATCAACATTAAATAAATGAAGCCACAACTGCCAACACCCTTGAATGTTGACAAAATTCCCAAGAGCTTTATCCTTATCCATCGAGATCCCATCAACAAGTTTTTCCACATTCAACTTTAATAATAATAAATAAAAAGGACCAAAATTAAAAGTTTGACAAAGAATAAATAAAAAAGATGAATAAACATGACTAACTTAAAATTTGAGAACCTACACTGATGCCGCTACTGAAGCAAAAATGACGACAACTCTCACCAATTTCTATAGAGTTCAGCGTCAACGACCAAGCATCAATAATAGTCGAATAAATCCTCCTTGCAACATTCTAAGATTACATGCCCTCTCTTGAAATGGTATATTTTCTATCAAATCGAAACATCCACTCACTGCCAAAAAAAAAAAAAAAAGGAATAGATATTATTTAAAAAATAATAATAAATCCATACAAAAAGTAAAATGTGTGATTTGCTAAAATAGCTTAAAATCTCCTTGGTTCGGTATCAAAATCATACAAACAATAATTAACAATTTCCCTATGCCAAGGATCTATGCTTGAAATGAGAGATATAACCAAAATTCTCATCAATATCCCAACCATACATGAAGTCAAGTGGTTGAACAGTTCCTCAAGGACAATTCAAATCAACTGACTTTATTGCGTATATAATCTCAATATCAGTCGCAAAGAAATCATTCTCTGCATCTCGCTCAGGAGTCAACAACTTAGAATTTGGCATATCTTCAAGATAAATTTTTTTACCTCCTGAACTATGGCCATTTTGACACTTTGCTTCCTAAACTTTTTTTCGTGCAAATTACCTCCTAAACTATACGAATTTTGCACTTAATCTCCTGAACTCCCATTTTTGGTTGAAATTCTAGCTATATCTCACTCGTGTGACATGCACGCTAACATATAAGGGGTAAAATTGACTTTCCATCTCCTCCTTATGACTCCCGCTCAAAATAATGGCACGTGAGCACTACGTAGGTTCCAAATCCTACGTGTATACATATATTAATGTGAACATTATCTTAACTAGGTCACACGAGTGCTCACGTGCCATTGTTTTGAGCAGGAGTCATAAGTAAGAGATGGAAAGTCGGTTGTACCTCTTATATGTAAGCGTGCATGTCACACGAGTGAGCTCCGAGCAAAAGTTCCACCAAAAACGGGAGTTCAGGAGTTTAAGTGCAAAATTTGTACAGTTTAGGAGGTATTTTACACGAAAAAAAAGGTTTAGGAGGCGAAGTGTCAAAATGGTCATTGTTTAGGAGGTAATTTTTTTTCTCTATCTTCAATCATTTTCTTCGTTACATAGAAATTAGCCACAATATCATCAAATCATTTGAAGAACGATGGATCAGAAAAGAACGTCTAACTAGCAGTTGGACACTCGCTAACGTGAGTCACATCAGCTGAAGTAGACACATGAATACTTCTCAGTTTATCCTTCATTTCCACCGGCTGCTTCATATGATGTTTGGTAACAACATCAATGTATATTTTGAAGAACAAAAATATCCCATGCATTTCTTATGTACACAAAAATAAAAATAACACATATTATTAATAATGAAAAGAAAACATAACATGAATTAAAAATTATAAAATATTTTAACACTGAGTTGTGATACTTTATCTATATTTTCTAATAGTATTCATTCCTTTTGTGATACTTTAACTTTTTTATAAGACATATACTTAAATATATACAAGTACTTCAGTATATTTATGGGATACTTAGAAAATATGTTGAGATACTTTAAGAAAATAAGAAAGTATATCCAATTCAAAGAATACTTTAACACTAAGTTGTGATGCTTTCACTATATTCTAACATTATAAATTTCTTTTGTGATACTTTGAATTTTTGTATAAGACATATACTTAAATATATATAATACTTCAAGAAATTATCAAAATCTAATAACTAAACTACACAAAAAAATGACTTTCATCATTGGCTTCATTGGAAAGAGCTAGATCATCGTGATCATCATCTGATAGATCGAACCTTACACACCTCGTGCTTGTGCTCTTTTCATCACTCTTGCACAGCCGACCCTCTCCATCACTCTTTCCCTTCTGGACCTCTGATCCACACAACTCATACGGAGTTTTTTGGCTTATCGGGTATATATCATGAAAAACCTCACCATCCCCAAAGCCCCCTCTCAAAGTCTCTTCAAACATCCATTTGCTAAACCTTTCAGACGTTCAATACTTGATCAATGGCAATGTCGTAGGCTCAGTTCACCCTTTCCACTTAAGACGGTGAAAATAAATTAATTTAAGAGCCAACACACAGCCACTTACATTTACAGCCTTCATGTTATTGTATTTGTTCACAACCTCACACAATGTTTTAAGCATATATGATGACCAATCAAAAGTAATTATCTTATTGACATCATATATAGACTGTGTAGCACTGGAATTCACAGTTTTATTAGCAGGTGAGGCCAAAAAAAGAGAATAGGGAATACAGAACAAACAATCTCTTATAATCATCACCTCCTCCGAGAAAGCTGTTCTGTAGAAGATCTTCAGATTGGCAAATGGCCGACCCGGTTTCTTTACCATATCTAGCTAAAAAGTCTCTCTCCAACTCAACTTGTCCCCCCGCAACTCAACGACACTATTACTCGTGTTCATCGACAACAAAAAAAATCACAGATATCAGAAATTTTGACTGCAAACCTAATAGAAGAACTAATATTTAACATCGTACTTGATCCACTAAAATTCTCCACTAGCCACCTGAACACCGAATGTGAAACCATTTTTACAAAATTTAACTTTGTCAAACCCCCAAACTCTAAGTTGTCTAGATTAGATATCTGCACAGGGTTGAATTTTGAAGAAGCTCAGACCATGAAAAAGGTCTTGATTGGGTGGAGAAATCCCGATCAAACCCAATCAAAGGGTACTTTCTCATATAATAATATGTGATAATTCAGTTTTGTTCTCTAATATCTTAACTATATTTGCTAATGCTTTGGAATAACATGATTTGGAATTTAAAAAAGCACATGATATAAAACATAAGTGTAGTTTGTCTTCAATGGCTTTTTTAAAGGTTCCCCAATCTTTTTTGCACAGTCCACAAATGTAACTTCACTGGAAAATAAAGACAAACACACATTAGATATCAGACGCATGTAAAGATTTGAATTCATTTTCTAATACTTTAAATGGTTTTTCTAATACATAATATGAAACAGGAAAACATTAAATATACCAAAACAAATGTGATAATTTAAGATTATTGTGTCGTACTTTAGATGTGTTTTGTAATACATTAACTATATTTCTCTAATACATATATGAAAAAAAAAAAGTTAAACCCACAAAACATAGAATGTAAAAATAAAAATATATCCCAAAAATATAATACTTTAGACTATTTTGTGATAATTTAAGATAATTATATGATATAAATATTTTTCAAATAATACCTCAGTTTATATACCAACTTCTTCACCAGCTTTGCCTTTTCTTTAACATTCTTCACCTTCATCACTGCATTCCATTCACAGCCCTCACCAAAAATTTTATCATTGGACTTCTTCATATGCTTCTTCAATACCTTCTCATTATCAGTATGTTCTTCAACGAATACAGTGTCGCTTAGCCCAATAGTCTCCTTCAGCAGCACTTCATTACCTACAAGTTTTTCGTCATACTTCTTTGCATTCTTCATTACCTTCTCATTATCCTTGGGTTCTTCAGCGAAGACCTTATCGCTGGGCACGGGGATCTCCTTAAGCAGCACTTCATTAACCTCAATCTTATCGCCAGACTTATTCTCTGGGCACGGGGATCTCCTTAAGCAGCACTTCATTAACCTCAATCTTATCGCCAGACTTATTCTCCTTCCTCATTGGCTTCTTCAATACCTTCTCATTATACTTGGGTTCTTCATCCAAAACCTTATCACTGGGCCCGGGGATCTCCTTCAGCAGCACTTCATCAGCCTTGTGATCTTCTCCCAAAACATTTGTCAGAAGCTTATCATCGGATTTCTTCGCCTTCTTCACTAGCTTCTTCAATATCTTGTCATTATCATTTTGCTCTACTTCAAACACCTCATCACTGGACCTAGGGATTTCCTTATCCGTCCCTTCATTAGCATTATACTCATCTACCAAAGCCATCTCCAAAAGCTTCTTTAGAGGCATCTTCTTCACAAGTTTACTCAATCGCGTGACATCCTCTTTTTTATTTCACCAGCAATTGAAACCAGCTTCTTTGATACACTTAATCTGACAATATCTCCTCCAACTAATGATATAGGGTTGCAATTTTGTGATCGTCTTCAAATCCAACAAGTTTCATTTTCTTTTTCGTAAACTATAAAACAAAGTAACATCATGTTATTAAATACACATAAAACTGACACACACACACGCACAACATAAAACAAAAACACATAAAAAACGTTTTCTCATGTATTGAATAATCAGTGAACAAAAATCACACGCACACACACACACACACAAAAAAAAAAACAGTGACACAAAAAGTACATAAGAATTAACAGTCATATAATATGCAAAAATCAGAAACCCTAGTTTCGTATTAAACAAAAAAAACCTAGTTTGTATTTGCAAAGTAATTAACGGATAAAAAAATGCACAAGAACACAAGAATACGAACACATGAAAGCAGATTTTGACGAACATTCCAATCATATATGAAAGAAAAACACAAAACGTATAAACACAGGAAAAGCCCTAAAAATGAATATCGAAGGAAATATAAAATTATCTTTGATTCGAACCGCTATAGTAGCCGCTAATGATACGTGGCAAATTCTCGTCTCAACTCCACAACATACAAAAATCACTGACGATATTTTCTCTCAAATCTTAGAGCTTTTTAATGTTGACTTTCGCTGCATTTTTTTCAGGTGGATGCGATTCTTTTTCGAATGGATAAATATGAGCAATCATATTTGTGTAAAATAGGTAAGTGGACACGAATTTGGGTTGGGCTGAGCGAGTAGGCGAGCTGATTGTCGGGTCAATATATAAAATTGATAAAAATTAGGCTTATAAAATATAATCGATTTCACCAAAGTATTTACCCTACCGTTTTAATTCTTTATTTGTTTTAATATGCATTCTAATTAACCATACGACATTATTTACGAAAAAGTGGCCACGTATAAATTTCCACAGACCACAAGTGACCACTTTCCTCAAGTGACTTTTACACGCTATTCTTAAAATCCAAGCTTGTTTTCTTAGTTATTTGTATTGGTTCTCGTCCAGGCACTGGATTCCTTTTATTGTATACGTGTTTAGTCGATTAGACCCTATGTAACGTGCCCCGTCTAGACACCGAGGTTGCAAGTCATTTAACTCAATCTAGGCACCGTACTCCAACCCACCATCTAGTTTGCAATAATGCTTTTTGGAACACCTGTTTTACATATATCAAAACCATAAGCAAATGATACGCTTGTCGACAATTTTGTAAAGCGTAGCATAAAAGTTGTTTCTTAGTTTTGTTTTTTTTTTCACCAGAAAGCAAAAGGAAAAATTGAGAGCAATAATATTCTCATTAAAAGTTTGATGTGACAATTATTTAAATAATTAGTTTACAATTAGGGGGACAGGGATATGAACGGTAGGGAAAACTTATTCCTCCGGAAGGATTTAAGAGTATATAGGTGTGTGGAAGTATTTTCTGCATTCAGTTGTCTCCATATTTATATTCCAGTGAAAGCAAATTTTGTTCTTTTCCCATTATTAGTAAGGTTGAGATATTTAAAGGAAGTACTTTTGAATCAATTCCATTTCGATTTTCTTTAATAAAATTTATCACTATTTTTAGCAATTATTTAATATCCAATTGTAAAGTCTAAAAGTTGAATCACAATTAATAATCAGAATTGAACCGCCTCGAAAGTGTCCCGAATATTTAAGTCAATATGTGCCAAGATAAATTTAGCAGAATAAAGACAAATAAAACTAAATTTAGTTTAGGAAAAGACTTGTGTTCTCATATATATATATGTATATATATATATAGTTGAAATGTCTAGATGTAGATTTATATTAAGGGCAAAGGAATCACCTGCCCTGCTGGATTTTAATTACACAATATTAAGAGGGGCGCATTTTGGCAAGGTGTATCTTACAAAAATTTATTATTATTTAATTATATATTATAATATATGTTAGTTATATATGAAAATATGATAAAAATTTAGAGTTTAGGGTAACTTTTCTATTTTAGGGTTTAATTCTTTATTTTAGGGTTTAATTTTCCATTTAAGAGTTTAGTTTTCCATTTTAGCATCACGTTCAAAATTTATCATTCTACCAGTTATATTCGATGCCATGTGTCAGTTATATGTGATGATAATGATATATGATAAGAATTTAAGGTTTAGAATTTAGTTTTCTATTTTAAAGTTTAGTTTTTCGTTTTAAATTTGTTTTTTACATTTTAGGGTTTTAGATTTTGGATTTAAAATTTTAATTATTTGTGATGATATGTACTAGTTATATGTGATGATATGTACCCATTATATATGATGATATATGTCAATTATATATGCGATGATAAATTAAATTATTTGGTGCACCCAAATCCACGGTATAATGACTCATTGCTGCCCCAAAACTTACTCATTTCAAATTCCCACACTTTAGGTTCAATTCCTCCCGCACAACTAGATAATGACTCTATCTTAAAAAGTTTTCAAAGTTATGTAATTTAGGAGAATAAGTATTGTAGTTTATAAAAATTAGTTAATACTATTGTTCCTTTAAGTCTTTTTTGTTCTTTTTTTTTTCCTTCCCCATTTTGCTACAATAAAAAACTAGTTAAAATCTGCTTCTACTATAAAAAAATTCCTGAATCTGCCCCTGGATGTATCAAAACAAAGTTGGCCACTTAGAATCAGGATTGGATCGTCTCGAATCGCTCTCTCAAACTGACATACCTATAAAACAAGCTTGGACACTCCTGGTATAAAAACCCTGATGCTTAAATCAGAAAGTCTGGAAACATATGTATAAAGTATGTAAAAGTGATTGTATTTAGAATAAGAGTTTGAGACCCTATTTATAAGAAATAAAAGACTTGATCACCAAGTAAAATAATTAATTTTTTATATAAAAACTATGTTTATTCATACCAAAAGGAGACATCCCCCCTATGACTCTTTTCCGAGTTCACACTATGAGCCCTAACGACTGCTGGGTCTAGAGTGCCCATGATCCATACACTAGGATGACCATTCACCAGGATGAACTCATCATTCATCAGGCCAAGATGCTTTTTTATCCAATCGGTCCCAAGCATACTTCGGTTTGGGTAATGTTAGCTCATCAAGGCTTCAGTTCAACAAGGCTTATCTAACTAAGCCAACATTATTTACTATATCAGAAGTCACCCTACTTTGCTTAGTTGAAGGACGAGAGAGAGAGTATAGTAAACTTAGAAGAATTCTCAACCACACATCACATGCACACACATAGTCTCAACTGACATAACTTCTTGACTCGTGTGCCCAAAAGAGCTATACACATCTCATGATTAAGCCCTAACCAAAATATGACACTTAGACTCCCGAGGTGTTACTGCAGGTGATTTTTTTGCCAATTGTTTCAACAACGCTACAATTAGGCTTAATACCATTCACCTCTTATAAATACCCTCAACACAAAAGGCTTCATTTTGCATCTATTAAAAACTTCAAACCATAGCAAGACAAGAATCTTCTTCAAGCGCTTTTCCTTAGCAAACAAATCTTGAAGTTCTGTGTATTAAGCCTGCTTCTCTTTCAGCCAACCCCAACAGATCTACACACATCCTTCCAATTCATCATCATGAGTATGCATTTCTAACCATCTCAAACCTTCAAGTTTACTTCTAATTTGTTTGCATATAATGCCCACGATAGCTCTTCAATTCAGTGGCATTATTGTGTGCATCGTCACTAACACTATTGTGCATATTCAGTAGCACTATTGTGCATGTTATGGAACTAATATTGCCGCAATCATCAATGACTAATCTGCATTTTCACTAACACTAGAATGCTTTTTCAGTGGCAGTATTATGCATGTTATGTTGCAATAGTCATTTAATGACCATTGCTTTGCACTACATTATTGTGCATTTTCTCTAATACTAGTGTTAAAAAAAAAACAGTTTTGATCAATTATTTTGACTAGAGAAAGTACATGATATTGGCTAACATCAAACCACGTCCACTAAGTTGGCCATTTCATAAAATAAAATCCAAAAAAATCCCAATTGTGCCTTTTGCGGACTTGGCATGATTCATTTAAATGATAGGAGATGTCAGTAATCAAGCCATGTCAATAAAATAGCCTGATTGGGCTTTTATTGGACATTTTTTGATGAATTGATCAATTTAATAGACGTGTTTTGATACTATTAATATCACATACTTTTTGTGGAAAGTGACTAATGTAATGGACCAAAATGAATTTCTTTCAATCAATTTGCATCCTCAGTTTGTTAATGATATCATACCCGATTTTTATTTATGAACACTAATACTTAGACTAATTCCCAATAATGTATAAGAATATGAACAGTATAAATCGTCAAATTCTCATTACACAAAAAATAAAAACAAAAATAAGCATATAAAGATGAAAAAAAATATTTTTTAAAATTATTAAAATAAATTAAAAATATTTATTTAAATATAATAATAATTAATAAAAGAAATATGACATAATTATTAATAAATATAAATGATATAAGTAAATAAGATGATATTATCATCATCATCAAGTTGGAGTTTATTCTCTTTTCTTTTTTGGAAAACCATTCTCACTTGAACTCAACCCCATATATATAAACCAAACAGTTTAAAAACAAATTGTTTGGTTTGGAAAAAGCACTTATTCTATAGCAAAAATCTCACTTTTTTTTTATCACCAACAATGTTATAAGGTGCGGCTATTTCCACCCCACTAGTTTCTTAATTCACATAGTATATATTTAGATAAAAATAAGATAATATAAAAGATCTAAAGGACCCTTATCTAAATTTCTTCTTCCCCCACCACTCACCTTCCTATTTCCACATCGCCATCCCCGACATCATATTCATCGTCGTCACCAAAGCAATTAGACAAATAACACGAAAACAAAATGATGCAATGTGAATACACAGGATGACACAAATTTCAATACTTGAAAACACATTAATTATTAAAAGGTGGGTTTTCCTTAAACCCCGCGACATAACATTTACAAAGGCCACGATGTTTTAATTAAAGTATAATCCTATAATACTTTACAAAATAAACCCGTACTCTTAGTTAAGGATATAAAGGTGCGTACACTCAATTACCCGTGCGTCTGTTCACCGCTGAGTATCTTCACTCCTAGTTAGGACGACAAATTTAAATCAGCTGAAAAAGGCTTCTAACATTATAATACCCCCCATTAGACAGATGAACATCACTTTCCCCCATCTAAGTTTTCTATCTTATTACCTAAATATTTCCTCACATTACGCTAGTGTAAATTCCATATTTTGCAAAGAAGTGTTAATTGATGATCAATTACCCACACAAAATCATTAACAAGATACAAACAAATCCATGTCGATTGATGCACATGCTGTATATAGAAATTGTCTTCCAAGAACAAGTGGCACGTATCCATTATATTTCATTTCAACCATCATAAATTCCATCAGATAATTGATCACATCTTTCGTAATTCATCTCGGTCGAATCACTTCTTGATCGATTAAAGTAAATGTCATGTATGTCATCCTTATCTTTGGGAGGCCTTTTCTATTAAACATATCCCATGACATAATATCCACATTCGCTTCTAAATCACAAAGGGCTCGTCTCATACTAAACTCCTCATATTACATGTAATAATAAAACCACTAGGACCCTCCTTCTTCCAGAGAGATTACGTCACATACATATATTACTAAGCTCGTTTATCAAACCTCTTGGTTTCTCCTCGAATCCATAGAATCCCACCACTTAGAATGATATCATTTCATGACGCTTTTGGATCCATTTCCAAGTGAACATTTACTTTTCCCTCTAGTTTCACTTATTTTCACCAATCGACCAAATTAAGTATCAAGATTTCTTAAATGTGCTCCCATAGTTTTGGTCAATATTGTCATTTGATCACTAGTTGCGTCTAATTTCTTCCCGTTCTTCAAGATACATTGGGATAACTCTTTCGTAAATCATTAAGCACACTTCTAATGATTGCTTATTATCTTCTACTATCTCACAATTATCTACCATGAAATACGACAAAGGTTGAATTACATTCTTTGTATCACCATATGACAAGTTATCATTATTTTCATAGTTAGAATAAAATCCTCCCCTATTATTACTATAAGGCTGCCCCATATAATTCACCTCTAATTGATTTGGTGGAAAATCTTCATTCTTAAGTGGTTCTGTCTCGGTTTTTTTTTTATGTATTGAATTTTTTAGTAATTAAATGAGATTTCTTGAGAGAATCCACTTTTTTCACCTCGGATAATCTCTCTATAGATGACCTTTAGGAAGGACATTGATAATATATCATAGCCATGTCTTGAACAGGAGATAATGCATCTCTCGTACTTTATTCTAATAACTATCCTCCAGCCGCTGCATCGATAAAGTCTTAAGTTTGACTCCTTAACCCATTATAAATGAAACACATGTGTTGTATTATTGAAATATTGTGTTGGTGATACCTTCAAATTAGCTCTCGGAATCTATCCCAAGCCTTATACAATGGCTCCGGATTCTCATGCATAAATATTGTAATCTCGCTCATTAAGTGCATCATTTTCACTGACGGGAAAATTTTCACAAGAAACTTATCCTTCAACACATTGAACGTCATAATTCTCTTATCATATACCAATATTAATGAATGTGTCACCTTGTCCCATAAAGACAAAGGAGACAAACATAGATGTAAAACATCTTGAGCCACGTCGTTTATCTTTTGAAGATTGCCCACTTGTAGGAAACATGCAAGATGTTTGTAGGGTTATTCGATTAGTAAACCTCTATATTATTCTCGAGGAACCATTTGAATCATGAAATGCTTTATTTCGAAACTATTAGCTTGAATAGTAATGTGCGCCATTCCCCTGGAAGTATGGTTTCTTGTGTTCCAAAATTTATCATGAATAGAATGATGTGGAATCTCTTAGTGAAATTATCTCGCCTCGTCTCAATATCATTGCTCATTATCAACCAATTCCCACTCCTTTGCTTACTGTTCAGCCAATTCTCATTTCATTGCCTCTTATGCTCATCATTCGTCTAATTGTCGTTCATGTTTGGCTCTTGTATTATCGAATGCTCAACTTCAAAATTATTACCCACTTTTTGCATATCCGTCGCCTCATTTCTCCATGTCTCATTTTGCTACCTTCAACTTTTTAGATATTTCTTTGAACTCCAAATCAAGTGGAAATAAATCCACCTTATTAGAACTCGTGGATATGCACGACACACAAACAAACAAATATACCAATGTAACAAGACAATAAAATTAAAGTTTGAAAATTAAGAACTCCTAAATCTAGTCTATGCAATTATCTAAATATCAATCCAATAGTCCCAGAAAATGTGGCTAAAAAAACTTGATCGTTCCTAATCTTACCACCGAGGTATATGAGGTTCAATTATATTAGTGGTTGACCACATGTTTTAAATATATAAATATTATCCACATGGAATATGGTGAGTACCTCGATCATAGTTATTCAATTTTATTTTAGAGGTTTAAATATCAACTTGACGCTTATTACTATTAAAAACAAAAAAAAAAAGCATAAAATAAATATTTTGAAGATAATAGGAGAATCATTGATTCCTAGAAAAGGTTTTCATTAAAAACTCTTTATTATTATGTGATAATGTTTTAATTAAAATATTATCCTATAGAAATTTACGAAGTTAAACGGTACTCCTTATTTAGGGATGTAAAGGTGCGTAGACTCAATTACCCTTGTATCCATTCATCGCTAAACAGTTTTCACTTCTAGTTAGGTCGACACGTGTAATTCAGTTGAAAAAGGCTCCTGAGATTATATTATCACTGTTAAACAGACGAACATATCCATTCTCTATATATGACATATATCTTATTGCCTAAATATTACCTTGGATCATGGTAGTGTAGATTCAATATTTTTCAAGAAATGTTAAAGTAGTGATCAATTACCCACACAAAATCATTAACAAGATACAAGCAAAATTGGTAGTAAAGAATTAACAAATGAAATATTTAAATATCATAATAACACAAGTTATCAATCTACTCCTTTATCCGAAATCAAAGCGATTAGCCAGACATGAATAAAAAAAACATGTTTTTAAAACATGAAGAAACTTAATCTAAAAATGTTAATATAGAGGAGAACTATTCTAAGCCGCGATCACTCGTGGGTGACTCCGTCCTATCTTCCCGTGGATGGAAGGGAGTAAATTCTCCATCCTAGGAATCAAAAGTGTAAATAATATAATTCATATTCAGGAAGTGTAGTGTATTTATAGAAGTCCAAAATCCTTTAAAATTTAGCTATAATAAATCTGATTTTCGTGCCGCACCCGACTTGAAAGTTTGGTGCTAAGTCGGGTGTCGATCAACTACTCCACAACTTCACCTGAACCCATGTTGTAAGTTAGGTGGTAATTCGGTGGTCACTCTTAATTTTACCTCCATAAGTTTACAGGGTTCAATTATAGTAGTGGTTTAGGCACATATTTTATATTTATTAAAAAGAACGTATCCACATGGACTATATCTTGAGTACTTAAATCATACGAATTTTTTTTTATTTATATGTTTAAATATAATTTTAGAATTAATAATATTAAAAACAAAGAAAGCATAAAATAAATAGTTGGAAGATAATGGGAGAATCATTGACTACTATACATGGTTTTTATTGACAACTCTTCAGTGTTTTATGAAATATAACATTTTAATTAAAGTCTTATCCTATAGTAATTCACGATGTTAACCCTTACTCTGGTAAGGGAAGTAAAGGTGAGTAGACTCAATTACCCATGTGTACATACACAACTAGGTAACTGAATCCTAGTTAGGCTGACAAACGTACTTAGCCGAAAAGGGCTACTAAGATTATAATATTCCCTATTAGACATATGGATCTAATTGTCCAACATCTATATCGTCTATCTTATTGCCTAAATACAACCTCAGACCACGTTAAATTAGATTTAATATTTCTTAGAGAAGTGTAAAGTAGTGTTCAAGTACCTACAAAAAATTATTAACAAGATACAAACGAAAGTAAATAATTAACAAACGAAATATTTTAATATCATAAAGTTTTGGGTTATCAATCTACTCCCATGTCTGGAATCTAAATAATTAGCTAGGCATGGCTAAAGAAATATGTTTTTAAAACACATGAACAAACATAATATAATAACAATAAAAGATAGAGATTGATGACTTAAAATACAAAACAGTTGAAACTTAAACTCTTCAAATCTTACCTTAGCTCCCATTTTTGACTTCTTCTCATCTTTCTTCCTTTTTCGTGCATTCTTTTATTGTCTAATCTGAGGTTGTCAATGCTTTTGGGCTACATATACTTGGAATCTATCACTTATCTATGAAAAATACCAAAAACATCAAAAGCATAATATTTACCATGAAATGCGTAAAATAAGGAAAGTCGCATGAAAAGTGCACATTAAGGCTATAAGATGCTATAAAATATGACCTTAAAACACGTAACTTATCATGTAAACACCTAAAAACCACAAAGGTTTTCGCTTACCCTTCCATGCTTTTCTCATTGCACTTAACAATATGTACCACCTACCCCTTAACCAATTTCATTTGCCTTATGATAGGATACCTCATCCTATGCAGATTCTACAAAGTAACACCAGAAGTAGAATTCTTTTACTACTGCTATATGCTGAAGGGTTCGGAGATATCTTCTAACTACCTCACTTCTTGAGGTCAGACACATTTTTTAACTGGCCTACCACCCAATGTGAAGAACTAGAAAACTCATTTCTTCTTCCTCCATATCAATGGGGGTTGACCCTTCCCCACCGAACAAGTGTAAAGAACCATTGCCCAAGATAGCATTACATGTAGTCAGTCCCTCTAAGTTACATGGGACCAAGAAATTAATGAATGAAACCTCCTTTCATTCCAGGTCATCCCCCTGACCACCTCTTTCTAACTACTATCCTGCTTCGGGATAAATGGGAACATCACCTAGCCCATCTGCAATCTCAGTAGATAACTCAAGTATGAACTCATAAATTTTATCTTATACCTGTAGAATAGCTCGTCAAAGGATACCAATATGTTGGCTCGGAAACACCTACACCCAAAATCCAGCAGGTACCAAGAAAGGGCAGGGGCTAATTAGGCTGCCAAGACAGTCAAGGCCTCCCCAACTTTGACTGCAATCATACCTTTTCCACCAGCCAAACTCCCCAAGTCACCAAAAGGTGGCAAGAATAAGAAAAACATCCCTTCTAGTGGCTCAAAAGAGAGTTTTAAACACCTTATTACCACCCTCCACCCACGCAAGCCCCCGAGAAGACTTAAATTAAGAAGGGTCTAAGCACATAGGTTGAAGAGATATCCTTCAGCTTGATGTCTTGTGAGGAACAAGACAAGTTCTTGACCTTCCTCTCTGCCCTGCTCCCTGCCATTGACCGTGAAAAGGCTCAGGGGTTCACCGAGGCTAAACCCATCAACTAGATCATATGCCACTTCATCACGATAAATTCTCTTCCTTGTTGTATTCTAATAATCCTTTACAAACTCAAATAGTATCGCTTACTATTACTCTATTAACTTTAGACACTCGCTTCCCTGGTCATTCTAGATTAAGTAAACATGACCGAGGTAGACAACCACTCCACTCCTCATATTACCAAGTTCGAGGAGAAGCTGGTCAAAGTGAAGGAACAACTCTCCAAGAAAGAAAGCTTAATTGCCTAAGGGACCCGAGCTATTAACATAATTAAGGAAGATCTTTAATTTTCATCAAAGAAGAATCAACAATGTTAGAAGTGCATAAGCTTCAAGGACAACGCATATTATTCCTTAGTACTGCAAGCAAAGACTCCCTAGCCTCATATAGGGAGACTGTTGGAAAAATACTATCACTCCAAAGCATTTATGCTCCACCTTTTTCTCTACACCATTGAGTATCTCAATAAGGTGCTCGCTAAGTCCACCAAGCAAATAATGGCCCCGGAATTCAACATCGGGGGATAAGAAATAAGCTTTTGAAGGTTTCCCTTATCCAATATAACTAGAAGAGTAATATGCACGAGTCGATCTCCTTCTCCTAGTGGGGGATGGTGACCACTCCCCGCTTTTACTAGGGATTGTTTCGAGTAATAATAATTTGTCCATTCAAATACTCTACCTAACCGCAAGTATGCGGTGTAGATGTTGTATGAAATGAGTAAGGTCAAATCCCACAAGGACCATATAATGGTTTAAGTATGACAAGTAATAGAAATTATTAATTAAGAACTTAACTAATATCAAAGCACAATTTGCAAAAGTTGAGAAAATAGAGTGATTAGAAGTATTCTAAGGTTTGGAATCATAATGTTTTCCTTATTCCATCTATCAAGTATTTTATGATTCAATTTGCTTATATCCAAATCATGATTTTAGTTTAATCATTCTCTCGAAGTGATTAATCATTGATTCTAAGTATGAAACAATGTGTCCGTATGAAATCATACTTAGTACTCCAAAAGGTTTTAAAGTTTTTTATGGATTCATCACTAATCACAAACCTCTCGATCTTGTTGATTATAGTGTTTCATGTTCAAAAGTTCTTTTTTGATAAACCTCATATCTCGAATTATGATTTATCAAACTTGTAGTTTTGAAAGGTTATCAATCAATCGCAACTTTGAGAAATAAACACAAGTATGGACATGGAAAAAAATGGTGATGATGTATTTTGTTTCAGAAGTATCATTTTTCAAAATATAAACATAACATCAAGAACTTGGTCAAAACACCTTTAATACCATTAAATCTTATTTTCAAAAATCAAGATTCTCACCAGTTAAGTTTTTTGCTCATTGCTCAATTCTTTTATTAGGATGTGTATATGCTCGATATTGAATCAATACATGCACTCTAATATAAGCTTGCAAATTACTTACCTCTCCATTGCTTGGTGTGTACGAATGACAATAATCAAAAAGGATTTTTATTATGTTTATAATGTAGGCTCTTTGGTTAGGTACAAAACATTTGGATACAAGTAACTATAGTGAGAATTAACGCACAAAAATACCACAACTTCCCTCAATTAAACTTTTGGAACTTTTTATGCTTCACCTTAGCCTAAGAACCCAAAATTTTTGTAGAAAAAGCCTTTAAGAAATAGGCTCTCAACCAAACCATAAACACCACTAACTTATTGTTATTTATTTGAAACTTTTGATTTTGATTCATTATTTACTAACTAAAAGATAAACAAGAATAACTTTTACGCAAGATTTTTTTCTTTTTCTTTTTTTTTTTAAATTCCTTGCACACAATCATCATTCAACTCAATTTAAACACATATATGAAACTCTCAAATTCCTCGCAAAAAGTAAAAACATTTAAAAGGCTTCTCAAGAGCATGTAAAACGACCATGACTATCAAGGAAATAGAAATAAAAGCTCAAATGGGGACTATGTAGGGATTAATTTATTTGTAGTAGTTTATATATCAATAAAGGCCGGAATTGGGTTTTCAAAATTTGGCTAAATCATTTTCAAGTTAGCTCGTACACTTTAAACCTTTTGACAAAACCAAGGCAAGCTCAAAATAGATACACAAATGATCTATAAATCTCTCAAGAAAGAAAATGACTATTTCAATGATTTATTAATCATAAAGGTCCAAATCTCACGAGCATATTATTTTTTTCAAAAACAAGAATATAAAGATTTTTCAATTAGGGTGTAACAACCTTTTTCAAGCATGTGTTTTGTATACATATAAATTTCTTGAAAATCAACTCATCCTTAGAACATCATCAACATAATCATAAAAGAGGTCCATACAAATGCAATTTCATCAAAATAAGATCAAATATTATTACAGACCCATTATCATCCACACTTTTATTAAAATCAATTAAAAGTGCATAATAAAAGAAAAATAACAAAAATAAAAATAAATAGAAAACAACAAACGCAAACCTATATGAAAATGTAAAAATTAAAAACGTATTATATGTGGCCAAAGTAAGCTTCACTCCATCCCCTCAAACTTATTTGCTACCAAGTAATAAGTTTGAAAGTGAGTGTCTTACTTTGGCCGAGACTCACAAAGCTCAACGCGAGTTGGGTTCAACGGTGTAGTCTTTTTAGGTGATATGGAAGTTTTCTATTTGCCACTGACTCGCACGTATTTGTCACGATTTTTGTATATTTGGCTAGGTGTTTTAGTTAGATTTATTGTTAATTTTGGGTATAAGTTGGATTAATTGAGCATATTTTCGTATTTATGTAACTCCAACTTATTTTACCATATTTTATGTTTATTTTAGGTATTTTGAAGTTTTTCGGTGTTAAGGTGGACGAATGTGGGCCCGCGAGTGGAGTTTCAAAGAAATTGGACCCTGATTTGGTATATTACAGCTGACACTGGGTCTGTCATCCACACTGGGTTACCCAGTGTCAAAACCCAGTGTTAGAAAATAGTTCAACGAATCGTAATTTCTGAACTCATAGTTTTGATATTTTCGTAGTAGTCTAATTTGGATTGTGTTATGAATTGTTGGAGAATATGTTGGATGATGTTTCGTTGATCGCTAATTAGCGAATTGGTCATTCATAGTTTAGTTGCCATTTTCGGTGATTGTAGTTGGTTAAACAATTATTTCGGATTAAGTCTCAATTTGTGATTGATTTAGTTACACTATTGAAGCATCTTAGTGTTTGAATTGGTATGAATCTTGTTAGGTACTTGGAATGAATTCGTTTGCTGCATAGTGGTAGAATTGTTGTTGATTTTTTGCATTTGGTGTTAGTCGATTACGTTAGAATGATGTCTAGTAGTTTGCACTTGATTTGCAATAGTCTCTTTTCTTATAACTTGTCGAGAGGTTGAAGCCCTCGAGACAAGAAGAGTTCGTTTTCTTTTATTTTAAGTTATTGAAATGAAAAATTTCCAAAACCTCATGTGTTCGTGTGTTCTTAGAATAGAACTGTGTTATTAGTATAATAAACATCGTTAAATTCGATTCCCATTCCTCGAGAGATCGACCCGAGTTAACTCACTAGTCTACAAGTGACCCCGTTCTCTTGCGGGCGAACTAAAACCCTTTCAAAACGTAGACGCGTATTTGCTAACCAGAATTTAATTTTGAAAGGAACATAAAAGTTCGGCTCAAAATTTGGCGCCGCTGCCGGGGAATGGCAAAGGTGATAATGATGTTTATTCGTGTTAATGCTTTCATGTCGATAACTGTATAATGTTTTTGGTTTACCTCTCGATGCGTTGATTTGTTTATTGATGATGCAAGGTCGACAAAATCTTAGAGGAGAATCGACCCATTTCATCAATAGCATCGAACAAGTGACAAGACCGAAACCACTATTTCCTTCCACCAAAGGGAATCCAACCACTCGATGGATTCAAGCGATGCGAGACTATGATCTGGATGAGTTCTACTATGAGCAACTCCCGGTATTTCATGGACTCCCGAGTGAGGATCCGTTCGACTTCATCCAGGAGTACGACGCCATAACAAGAACCTTCCCTCTCTTAAGCCTTACGAGGGATGAAGTAAAGGTACGACTCTTCTTCTACACATTGAAGGGTTAGGCAAGAAAATTATTTATACATTCAGACCCTGATTCCTCGGGAGTGTGGGAAGATGTGCACGATTGGTTCATGGAGACGTTCTGCTCATCTGAATGGATCCCAACTCCAAATTCTTACAACGTGAGCCTCAATGATCAAAATGCCTCGCCCAACCACTACAATCCGAGTTTCGAACCACCATACGCTCCCTCTGCCTCACCTTCGTATTACACGGGATATGACTCGTATGCTCCATCCGAATTTAATTCTTCCTATCTGAGCTACGACTCTTATGTCCCTCCCGACTCGATTCCGTACTATTCGAGCCACAAAGAATATACACTAGACGATCAATTTTTGGCACAGAAGCAAGACCTAGAAGCTGAGACCAATCATCATTGGGATGAAATTACGCAATCAAATCAGATTTTGGCACAATCGACTGAGCAACTCATGAATAATATGGAGATGATGTTGGGTCAAATGATGGATTCTTTGGAAGAGAGGGAAAGCCAACAAATCTACAATCCTCCCGATGTCCCACTCGATAATGATCCGTACTCGGTTAACTGCAATGAGGAGGAGCAGCTTACTTTTGATGAGCTGCCGATTTTTGATGTGGTGGAGCCTAGCGTAGATGTTGGCAACTCGAGCTTAGATTCTTGTTTGGGAGAGGTGTGTAAGGGGATGGAGATCGAGGATTTGGTTGGGATCGCCTCTTTTGTGATTGAATGTGAAGTTTTGGGTGATAGTATAGGGGCATTACCGATGGAGATTCCGAGTGAGGAGGTTGGCGACTCGGACTTACTTGATCTTTGTGGAGATGTTGGAGTTGTGTTACGGACTTAGAAAAGGTTGTGTTTGTCGAGCAACATTGCGTTCTACCCGATGCTTTGATCAATCTTAACATTGAGGCGGTAGAAGAGGCAATCAAGAAGGAGTCTGGGACGGTCGATGATCATTCCTTATGTTCGACCGATTTCCTAGTCATTCCGGTGACCGAGCATTGTCCCACACTCCGACTGACTTTGGATCTCTTTTTGGTCATCGATTACTCAAGTTTTCGACCTCCAAAGCCGAGTGGAGTATTTATTTCTCTCATCACGAAGCTTGCTCATCGTGCCTACTTTGGTGGTTGTCATCGCCCGCTTTTGATCTTGGAGAACACTAAGGCATGGCACGATCGTCATTTATTTCTTGATCCTGGATAACATCATTTTGTAAGTCGTCGAGCAAAAGACGTTAAAAATTGCACTTCTTGGGAGGTAACCCAAGGTATCTTTTTTCTAGCTTAATTAAAAAAAAAATCATTTTGTACATATTTTTGTTCCTGATTAACATGAGTTGGATAGGTGTGGTAATGGTTTGTTGAGTTGTGCAGAAAAAGTGTGCAATATGATGTTTTTCCAGAACAACCGATCGGATGAGGGAAATTGACCGATCGGACAAAACACACTGGATTGCTGACCGACCGGAGAAGAGAAGATGACCGGTCGGACGAAACACACTGGAATGTTGTCCGAACGGAGTGGTGCAGTGACCGGTCGGATGGAGGCAGCAGACTTACTTGAAACCATTGCTCCATTTGTAGAGTTCCATCTTTCCCTCTAGACGGCATGGAAACTTAGGCGGGCCCGAGCCCCAGTATTGTATCACTTTCTATCCAAACTCTCGTTTTTCATTTTTAGTGATTTTGTTTGATCTTTCTGTTATGTGTTTTGTGCTTGAGTCTTTGTTTAACCATTCGATTAACTTTTCGCATGATAATTGATTCGACGTTTTCCTTTTTCCTTATATTGATATGTATAATAGTAATGCGGACATTGCTTACTTTTGTGTGGGGGGGAGGATAGTCGTATTATGCATGCGTAGTCGTTTTGGTCTAATGGTTCTGTTTGAGTCCTTCTTTGTGACGACGTACGAATCAACCAATTATTTATGTCGACGTTTGTTGAGATTATTCCCATGCTTATTTTTGTTTGTACTGGCTTGCCTGTCGGAACCATGTATTGTGTGATCTATCGTTGGAGTCTTTTGAGCTTGTTTAGTGCAAAATTTTTCAAAACCTACTTATATATATATTTTAAAATAACACTTAGTCATTAGCAATTTTGCGAAACTTTTTAAAACTCGATCACCTTGTTTTCAAAAGTTTGAATAAAACCCTAGTAAGGAGCCTTGTGTGTTTATCAACATCATGCTTTGATTCGATAAGTGTTTTGAAAAGTCTCTAAAGTTGCATGTGTACATTTGGTTTTGGAAATGACGATAGGCACATATAAAACCCGATTCCGGCCATATTCAAAAATAAAAACCACTATAAATTCCTAATGAGCCCCTTTGAGCCTTTATTCCGTCTCTTTGTTAGCCATGAGCATAATTGTAGCTCTTATTTCGTTTAAGTTTGTGAGATGAGAGTTTTATTTTTCATTGGTTAATGAGATATGACAAGTGTAGGGTGGGAATTAGTGGATACTATTATTAAAAAAAAAAAAAGAAAGAAAGTAAAGAAAAATATAAAAAAAAATGAGAGAGAAAAAGAAAAAAAATGAAAATTAAGGGTGCTTAGTTTCATAAGAGCATCTAGATGTTAAAAATAAAGCCTATTTATAAAGGCAAATATTCGGGTCTTGGGGTTAGGAATAGCCTTAGCTATAAAAGGCTAAAATAATGGTATATGGTTGTTTTGGGGGGAATGAGGAGCAAGCTTCGCTCTATACTTAAAATTTGGATTGAGTGAGTTATTGATTGCGTTTGTTCGCAATTTAGCCACACATCTTTATATATGACATACCTTACCAAAGAGCCTACATTACAACCTTAGAAAGTTCTAATCCGATCCTTGATTAAATGTGCACATATATGCGATGTACGAGTCTTTGATTTTCACGAGTCGTTGAATGCATGTTTATGTTGATCAGCATATACACTTACCTTTTGAAAAATACGAGCGAATGAGTGCACCATTATATATATTTCCCTTTTGTGAGGACGCATTCTTTTGATTTCAAGGTGAAAAGGTAACACGAGCTTAGCTTAAGAGTTTTCGACAAAAGTGTTTATATTTGCAAAACTATATTGTATGCACAACATGACTCTTTGATCTAGCTACTTTCATGCTTACGTGGTTTTGATTCTTTCGTTTGTTCGAGGACGAACAAATCAATAAAGCATGGGGTGGTTGACTCGCACGTTTTTATCACGATTTTTGTATATTTGGTTAGGTGTTTTAGTTAGATTTATTGTTGATTTTGGGTATAAGTTGGATTAATTGAGCATATTTTCGTATTTATGTATCTCCAACTTATTTTACCACATTTTATGTTTATTTTAGGTATTTTGATGTTTTTCGGTGTTAAGGTGGACGAATATGGGCCCGCGAGTGGAGTTTCAAAGAAATTGGGCCCTGATTTGGTATATTACAGCTGACACTGGGTCTGTCATCCACACTGGGTTACCCAGTATCAAAACCCATTGTTAGAAATTCTGGCAGACACTTTCGTCCGACCGGACAAGAACAGTGTCCGACCGGACTAGAGGGCAGACACTTCCGTCCGACCGGACAAGACTTCTGACCGGTCGGACAAGAGCATTACAAACGCAGATTTCTGAAGAATTTCAGTTAAGAAACGGCTGAAGAGTGTTTAAAAACAGCAGGGAAGCAAGGGTTTGCGTATCATTCACCCTTGGAGGCCTTTTGGAGGCTGGAGGCACCACACAACACCCAAAGGTTGAGAGATTTGACACATCTCTCATACCTCTAGCACAAAACCGTTCGATTCAGTATTGAGGTTCGGTTCGCAGCAACTTCCGCTCGTGGCAAAGGTTCTAGGGTCGTGACAACCCTTGGGATTCTACGCAGCTTTCGGAGTGCTTTCGTTCATCCTCTTCACTAGTTGAAAATAGTTCAACGAATCGTAATTTCTGAACTCATAGTTTTGATGTTTTCGTTGTAGTCTAATTTGGATTGTGTTATGAATTGTTGGAGAATATGTTGGATGATGTTTCGTTGATCGCTAATTAGCGTATTTGTCATTCATAGTCTAGTTGCCATTTTTGGTGATTGTAGTTTGTTAAACAATTGTTTCGGATTAAGTCTCAAGTTGTGATTGATTTAGTTACACTATTGAAGCATCTTAGTGTTTGAATTGGTATGAATCTTGTTAGGTACTTGGAATGAATTCGTTTGCTGCATAGTGGTAGAATTGTTGTTGATTTTTGGAATTTGGTGTTAGTCGATTACGTTAGAATGATGTCTAGTAGTTTGCATTTGATTTGCAATAGTCTCTTTTCTTATAACTTGTTGAGAGGTTGACGCCCTCGAGACAAGAAGAGTTCGTTTTCTTTTATTTTAAGTTATTGAAATGAAACATTTCTAAAACCTCATGTGTTCGTGTGTTCTTAGAATAGAACTGTGTTATTAGTATAATAAACATCATTAAATCCGATTCCCATTCTTCGAGAGATCGACCCGAGTTAACTCACTAGTCTACAAGTGACCCCGTTCTCTTGCGGGCGAACTAAAACCCTTTCAAAATGTAGACGCATATTTGTTAACCGGAATTTAATTTTGAAAGGAACATAGAAGTTCGGCTCAGCCACACATCCTCATCATTCGCTGAATGTCTCGCTGAATCTCGACTTGATTCTCACGAATCTCGCCCACTTATTCTTCTAACCTATCAATTCGGTTGGAGTCATGATCCTCTCTCGATCGACGTCGTGGGGGTATTGGCCCTGTAGCCTCTGGGAGCTTGTATGATTGCTCGTTGTTCTTTCACTTCAAGAATCTATTTTGTCCTTTTGATCGCTCGTCGTTAAGCGTCAAATTAAATATTTTATTTTTCCTCAACTTCTCTCCACCAACTAGTAGTAGCGATAAGTAAGGGTCGATCCCATGAGGAGTGTGGTTTAGATCGTGATAATTCGTATTTTATTAAACTAAAAATATGGGTTTGAAGATTTTGTGAACTAAACTAAGATAATTAACTAACAAAGTAAATAAGCAAATGATTAAGAAACAAATAAAACACGTAAGTAGAATAATGGAGAATTCAATAATAACAAAGCTCTAGTTCTAGTTCAGTTTCCACCCTCGTTCCACTCATCTAACCAATAACTGTATCAAAATCCATCCATCATATGCGACTAAAAACCCTAAGTAACAATAAGCTCTGTTACTCGAATTTTCCCTTACCGTTTACTCAATTAAAATAAGCTCTTTAATTGATTATAATTATTGAATAACCTAGAATAAGCTCTCTAGATTAAACCCAACAACAACATTAATATCCAGGCAAATAGGTTAATCTAAGCAATAAACACATAAGCTCGGTTTATTCGACCTATGTTGTGTTGTCCCTAATGATGCATAATTATTAATTGCTTCAGAGAAATAGAAGTTACGACAATTACACGGGAAGCAATCCTATTTCTAGCAATAGATAACCAATCCCTAATCTAGGTGATCAAGACAAATTAAGAATTAAGCAATCATAAATTGAAAACAGGACAACACAAGCAATCGCATATGAAGAACGAAAGACAATATTGCATAAATTAATTAAAACGTAGTTTCACGAGGGTTTCAACATCCCTAGAACTAGATAATAAGTTTACTCACTCATAGAGTTAATAAAATAAAATAAAAGGTTCAGATAAACAAACATAATCCTTGAGAAAATAAGAGAAACGATGGAGAACTAGAATCTTGGGTCTTGATCTTGAATCTTCAAATTCTCTTGTGTATGGATAAATTGGAATGACTTGGGACCTCTATGGAACTCCCTAGAACCCTAGGATATGTTATGTGTCTTTTTGGGACAAAATTAGGTTGGGATTATATAGGAGTCCTCTTTCTTTCCGCGCAAGGTTTCTTCCTAAAATAACTCAACAACGTCGGCATCGACAGGCATCGACCGACGCGTGCCAGCCCTCAACGTCGACGCGCTTCACCCGCTTGCATCGTCCTACATGTGCGTTGACCGAAGCACCTCCAATCTTCACAACAGAGAGTTCCCGTCGACAGGCCGTTGACTGATGGACCTTCAGTCGTCGCAACAGAGAGTTCCCGTCGATAGGGCGTTGACTGATGGACCTTGAGTCGACGCTACTCCAGCTTCTTGTCGACTGATGGTCGATCAACACGTGCGCAATTGATGCAACAGAGATGAAATGATGCACATCGCATCGACCGATGCAAACCATCCTTGGAATCAACGCGAGCCGTCGACGCAACCTCCTGACTCGTCTGTTTACTTTCGCCGATTCGTTGATCCTCGTCTCTCAACTTCCTTGTGGAATATCATTTACTTAATATAGCACCAAATACTGCAAAATAGAGAGGAAATATACAATTGGTGGTCCTCCACTCGTAATAATAAATATGCGAGAAATAAACATATATGAGAATATTAAGCACATAAAAATATAGGAATTAAACCATTAATTATCGTACAATTTCTCGCCTATCAAATTACCCCCAAACTTAAACCTTGCTTGTCCTCAAGAAAGCATAGAATTAAAGCATAGGACAAACATAAAATTAGTAAGTCACTCAAATTGACCAAATGAACTCATTCGGACTCTAGACACCATTATATTTCTAGAAATCGCAAGCGTTTCATGTATTGACCTAGGTAATCCCATCAGTTCGGCAACCCCTTTTCATATACGCTACGTCAATGTACTATGGTGCCCCCTCGCTACTCAATGTTTCGACTCTATCCATTGTTGGTCACGATCAAATATCTCGTTCTCTCCCATTTATTTATTTATTTTATATTTTTTTTTCAATTGAGGCCCGCAGTTCCGCACTACCGTTCTTGACTTGACTTGATAATGATTCGGCGCTGGATAAGAGGATCGTCTTGATTTGGTACTTGATTTGTTGAGTTCTCCTCCGCAATGTTTAGATTTTTGGTTGGATTGCGCCACTTGAGTAAGTGCATAGAGTTTGTTGAGCTACTAGCATCTTCATTGGATTTTCGCCCTTAGAATTTAAGCTAATTGCACTTGGTACACGGATAGGCAGCTGTTTCGGCACCTCAATTCTTTTGATTTTCAATTTTCTACTTACGTCATGCCGGTATACCCCATCCGGACTTTATTTGACTTCTATTTTGACTGACAAGATAATTTCACACAACCTCCAACTTCAAGGCCCCACACAAAATCATATTGAGTACGCAACCACAAATACACATCAACAACGCAATAATCTAGAATTGACGCCCCACAAATGAATCACAAAAGCACTAACATGCGTACCATTGACCTCTAAATCAAATGATGACTAAAGAATTGAACCGAAACATAGTTCATCAAAGAAATTCAAGCAAGTACTTTTAACCATTTACTTTTCAATCCCCCGAAATTTATCACAAGAATTTTCAAAATTTTATCAATTTTAGAGCAATACCCTCAATAAAAAAAAACCTCAATAACCCACTCCCCCAAACTTAAACAATAGCTTGTCCTCAAGCGAACATAAAACAAGAACAAGCACATCACAAATATTATTAGGGAGAGTAGAAAGAGAAATCACCCGGGTAAATGTCGAGGGGTCTTGGTCCTATTAATTACGACACATGTTTTTTTTGAAGAATGGCCCAACCATCAAAAACACGTCACCGCCTCCTATAACTGCAAGAAAAAGAGAAATAGAAAAATAGAAAATAAAATGAGTAAACATTGGGTTGCCTCCCAACAAGCGCTTTTGTTTAAAGTCTTTGGCTCGACTTAGTCCTTTAATCAAGTCGTAGGTGGTGCTTCCAACTCCATTCGTTCCTCATCAATAGCGCGAAATCCTTCATAATACGGTTTGAGTTGGTGTCCATTCACCTTGAACGTCTTGTTCGTTTTGGGGCTAAAAATCCCCACTGCACCATGTGGAAATATGCGGGTGACAACAAACGGTCCAACCCACCGTGAACGCAATTTACCGGGAAATAGCTTAAGGCGAGAATGAAAAAGCAACACTTCTCACCCTCTACGAATTGTTTCCTTGAAATCTTCAAGTCATGGAACGTCTTCGTCTTCTCTTTATAGATTAAGGAATTTTCAAATGCCTCGTTCCGAATCTCCTCCAACTCTCGTAGTTGCAGCTTTCTTCGCACGCCTGCTCCATCAAAATCAAAGTTGCATTGCTGCACGGCCCAAAACGACTTGTGTTGGAGCTCTACCGGCAAGTGACATGGTTTACCAAAAACTAGGCAAAACGGGGCAAAATGGGGACATCCCAATTGGCGTCTTATACGCCGTGCGATATGCCCAAAGTGCATCCTTCAGCTTGATGCTCCAATCCTTGTGGTTTGCATTGAAGGTTTTCTATAAAATGGACTTGATATCTCGATTCGAAGTTTTGGCTTGCCCATTCGTTTGTGGATGATATGCTGTAGAGAGCCTATGAGCAACACCGTATTTCTGGATCAACGCCTCCACCGTCTTGTTATAAAAGTGGGTGCCACGATCGTTTATTATAACTCGAGGGATCCCGAACCTTGAGAAGATTCGAGATTTAATGAATCGTGTCAACAACCTTCGAGTCATTAGTTGGGGTGACTTTTGCTTCCATCCACTTGGAGACATAATCCACCGCAAGCAAGATATAAATATTCTTGAAGGAGTTTGAGAAGGGCCCCATAAAGTCGATGCCCCATACATAAAAAATCTCACAAATCATTATAGGCGCTTGGGGCATTTGATTTCTTTTTGAGATGTTCCCCGTTCGCTGACAATTATCACATGACTTGCAAAACTCACATGCATCCCGAAATAACGTTGGCCAATAGAAACCACTATCCAGCACCTCGTGTGCAGTTCTCTTCGACCCAAAATGTCCTCCACATGTATGAGAATGGAAAAATAATAGAATAGCATGGAACTCCGATTCAGGGACGCATCGTCGGATTACTTGATCGGCACAATGCTTCCAAAGGTATGGATCATCCCATACATAGTATTTCGTGTCACTCTTCAGCTTGTCCCTCCTTGCTTTTTCCATTGCTATTGGAAACACACGAGCAGCCAAAAAATTAACCAAGTCAGCATACCAAGGTTCCAAGTGCCCAACTGCAAGTAGCTGTTCGTCCGGAAATCTCTCATCAAGTTGTAGCTCGTTCTCCACGTGCACTAATCGACTAAGGTGGTCGGCCACGATATTCTCGGCTCCCTTCTTGTCCTTGATTTCCAAATTGAATTCTTGGAGTAATAAAATCCACCGTATGAGTCAAGGCTTCATCTCCTTCTTTGTAAGTAGATGCCGCAGGGCCGCATGATCACTGAAAACTACAACCTTTGATCCAATGATGTATGAACAGAACTTCTCAAGGGCAAATACAACAGCTAGAAGTTCCTTCTCCGTGGTTCAAGGTCCTCGATGCATAATAGATCACATGGGTTGCTTTATTAAGCCTTTGCCCTAGCACAGCTCCCACAGCATAGTCGCTTGCATCGCACATGATCTCGAAGGGTAGGTCCCACCTTGGCGGTTGTATAATTGGAGAAGTGGTCAGCCGCTCCTTCAGTGTGTCAAAGGCCTTCTTGCAGTCGTCATCGATCTTAAACTCCACATCTTTTTGCAAGAGCCTACAAAGTGGCGATGCGGACTTCGAAAAGTCCTTAATAAATCTCCTGTAAAATCCTGCATGGCCAAGAAAAGAACGAACTTCCCGCACAGTGGTGGGGTAAGGTAACACAGCTATGGTGCCGATCTTAGATTTATCAACTTCTATACCCTTCAAAGAAACAATGTATCTTAAAACTATACCTTGTTCCACCATAAAATGACATTTTTCTCAATTTAATACAAGGCTAGTTTCGACACAACATTTTAAAATCAAAGATAAGTTCTCAAGACATACCTCAAAAGAGTTGCCGTAAACGCTAAAGTCATCCATAAAGACCTCTATGATATCGCCAACATATTCCGAAAAGATACTTACCATACATCACTAGAATGTGGCCGGTGCATTGCAAAGTCCAAATGGCATGCGGCGATAGGCAAACATGCCAAAAGGGCATGTGAAAGTAATTTTCTCTTGATCCTCGGGTGCTATAGGAATTTGGAAATATCCCGAGTAACCATCCAAAAAGTAGTAGTAGAATGGCCCGCCAACCTCTCAATCATTTGGTTAAGAAACAGAAGAGGAAAATGGTCCTTGCGAGTCATGGCGTTTAGCTTACGATAATCAATACAAAATTGCCATCTCGTTTGCATCCTTGTTGGAACCAATTCGCCTTCTTGATTTTCGACCACCGTTACCCGCGACTTTTTTGGAACGACTTGAGTCGGGCTCACCCACCGACTATCAGAAATGGGATAAATCGCCCCTACGTCGAGCAGCTTTAGAATCTCATTCTTCACCACCTCCATCATTGGTGGATTCAATCGTCTTTGGGGCTCCCTAGATGGCGCAGTATCCTCTTCAAGCAAAATTCAGTGCAGACACATGGAAGGACTTATTACTCGCAAGTCCTCTATGGTCCACCCGATTGCTTACTTGTTGTCCTTGAGTACTTGCCGCAATGATGCCTCTTGGAGGCTGTCTAAGCGTGATGAAATGATTACGGGCAATATTTCGTTCTCCCCCAAAAAGATGTATTTCAAGTGCTCCGGTAGTGTTTTGAGTTCGAGCTCTAGTGCCTTGACTATAGATGGTACGACTTTCTCATGCGACTTGGGAAGTTTGATGAAATTTACGTCCTCTTCTTTCGTCTTTGAACTAAGTACGTGCAAAGCCGACACTATCTCTTGTACGTCGTCCTCCCAAGTTGGTTCAGTTATGGGGTAACTCAAAGCAACGAGTCCTCCCCCAAATTGAGTGTGATCGCCATCTCGAGCTCATCTTGTTTGTGCATTTCTAGAAATTCCTTCGCTAAAGAATCAAAACAATCAAGTGCATAAACAGAGTTATCGCAGTCAGGAAATTTCATAGCATCAAAATATTAAATTGACAAATGTGACCGCCGAACTCCATTCTTAGAGTGCCCCGAGTAACGTCGATCTTCGTTTGAGCAGTGTTCAAAAATGGTCGCCCCAATAAGATAGGTGGCAACTTTGATGCGGAATTGTTCATGCTCAACACATAGAAGTCAGCTGGAAAAATTAACTCGTCCACTTTCACGAGGACATCTTCAATAACCCCATCAGGGTAAGCAATGCTTCGGTCGGCAAGTTGGATCACCACCCCAGTTTTCTTCAATGGCCCAACCTACAAACAATCGAAAATGGTGTGAGGCATGACATTTATTGACGCCCCCAAATCTAGCATGGCTCGCCCGACTCGCATATCTCCAATCGTGCATGGAATGAAAAATATGCCCGGGTCACTCCGCTTTTGTGGCAAGCTCTTTTGGAAAACAGCCAACACGTTTGCTCCCATTCGGACCTTTTCATCTCCTTTCAACCTTCTCTTGTTAGTGCATAAGTCCTTTAGGAACTTGGCGTAACGAGGAATTTTCTTGATCGCATCGGCAAGTGGAATAGTTATCTCCACCTTCTTGAAAACGTCTCGTATTTGCCTCTCCGTGTCTTCTTTATCTTAGCGCTTGATTCTTGATGGAAATGGAAGTGTCTCGGTCCTAGGAGGAGAACAATGGGGTTATTAACAATATTAGATGATTTAGGAGTACCGTCCTCTGCATGTTTCGAGTTTGTTTCTTCTTCCTCCTTTTCGTCTTTGTTTTCCGGCTCGATTGATGGACTCACCGGACCTTCTACTCTCTTACCACTTCGCGTCGTTATGGCGCTCACATTCTTCAGATTTACCTCGGTTTGAGGTGGTAACCGGCCACCGCCTCGCGCATCCAGTTTGGTTATGAGTGCAGCCATTTGACTAACTTGCGTCTCCAAGTTCTTTATGCATGCCTTGGTCTCTTGTTGAAACTGGGCGGAACTTGTCGCCATTGATTTCACTATATCTTCAAGTGATGGTGACGATTTTTCTCCTTGTGGTCGAGTGTTGTATTGGTTTGGAAAATTTTGCCCCCGTTGAAGATCTTGAGGAGTCCCTTGATCTTGGCCCCCAAATGTATTCCCTTGCTAGATCCTCCAACTGAACTTTGGATTGTCTCTCCATCCCGGATTGTAGGTGTTGGAGTACGGGTCGTACTTTCTCCCTTGTCCATTTATAGCCCCCACAGCGTTCACGTGTGCTTCGACCACGGTGTAAAAATGTGGGCAGTAATCAGTAACGTGCTCCAATGTTTCACATAAGCCGCATAGTCGAACCTTTGGGGCTCCTCCCGCACTCATCATGGCCTTTAATTCATTTAATTAGGCTTGTAGTGAATCATTACCCAATTCATTTCCCGATCTCGATGAAGCATCCCGGTTGCCGAATTGCTGAGAATTGGCCGCCATGTTCGATATTAGTTCCTTTGCTTCCGTCGGTGTCTTATCCATCAGCGTGCCTCCACTAGCTGCATCAATCATATTTCGATCAGTGAGATATAGTCCCTCGTAGAAGTACTGAATTAATAGTTGCTCGCCCATTTGGTGTTGAGGGCAACTTGCGATGAGTCTCTTGAATCGTTCCTAGTACTCATGCAACGTTTCTCCTTACGTATGCCTAGCCGCGCAAATGTCCTTTTGAAGATTTGCCACTCATGATGCAGGAAAGTACCTTTGGAAAAATGTTCTCTCCAAAGCCCCCCACGTAGTGATGAATCCCGAAGGTAAGTAGTAAAGCCAGTCCTAGGCTAGGTCTTTCAATGAAAAGGGGAATGCCCTTAGCTTGATTTGTTCATCCGTGACTCCAGCGGGCTTCATGCTTGTGCAAATAACATGGAACTCCTTCAAGTGTTTGTGCGGGTCCTCGCTAGAGAGTCCATGTAATGAGGGTAAGTGATGGATTAGTCCGGATCGTAACTCAAATGTAGCATCATTCACCGTTGGAAACGCGATGCACAATTGTTATTGTGGAAGATTGGGATTGTCCAACTCCTTCAATGTTCGTTCTGCTTGTCCAGCCATCAGCTCATTTTCCAATTCTTCGCTCTCACTTGAAGACTCCTCGGGTATATAATGAGGTAGTACTTGTTCCAAGTCCGAAGTCTCCTTCTTGTTCTTCAACTCGCGACTTCTCTCTTTGATTTCCGGATAGTAATGCAAGTTTTTCTTCCCGCATGATCTCAAGTTCATTCACCTGAGAAAACACGCAACAAGAGTTTAACTTGTTTCAAAACAAAAATAGTAATAAATATAAAAATAAACCACTAAAATACTTAAAATCACAATTTAAACGCGTCACTCCCCGGCAACGGTGCCAAACTTTGACCGCTCGTCTTTAAGCGTCAAATTAAATATTTTATTTTTCCTCAGCTTCTCTCCACCAACTAGTAGTAGCGACAAGTAAGGGTCGATCCCACGAGGAGTGTGGTTTAGATCGTGATAATTCGTATTTTATTAAACTAAAAATATGGGTTTGAATATCTTGTGAGCTAATATAAGAGAATTAACTAACAAAGTAAATAAGAAAATGATTAAGAAACAAATAAAATGCGTAAGTAGAATAATGGAGAATTCAATAATAATAAAGATCTAGTTCTAGTTCAGTTTCCACCCTCGTTTCACTCATCTAACCAATCACAATATCAAAATCCATCCATCATATGCGACTAAAAACCCTAAGTAACAATAAGCTCTGTTACTCGAATTTGCTCTTACCGTTTACTCAATTAAAATAAGCTCATTAATTGATTCTAATTATTGAATAACCTAGAATAATCTTTCTAGATTCAACCCAACAACAGCATTAATATCCAGGCAAATAGGTTAATCTAAGCAATAAACACATAAGCTTGGTTTATTCGACCTATGTTGTGTTGTCCTTAACGATGCATAATCATTAGTTGCTTCAGAGAAATAAAAATTACGACAATTACATGGGAAGCAATGAAAACAGGACAACACAAGCAATCGCATATGAAGAACGAAACACAATATTGCATAAATTAGATAAAACATAGTTTCACGAGGGTTTCAACATCCCTAGAACTAGATAATAAGTTTAATCACTCATGGAGTTAATAAAATAAAAGAAAAGGTTCAGATAAACAAACATAATCCTTGAGAAAATAGGAGAAATGATGGGTAGAACTTGAATCTTGCATCTTGATCTTCAATCTTCAAGTTATCTTGTGTATGTATGAATTGGAATGACTTGGGACCTCTATGGAACTCCTTAGAACCCTAGGATATGTTATGTGTCTTTTTGGGACGGAATTAGGTCGGGTTTATATAGGAGTCCTCTTTGTTTCCGTGCAAGTTTTCTTCCTAAAATAACTCAGCAGCGTCGGCGTAGGCATCGATCGACGCGTGCCAGCCATCAGCGTCGACGCGCTTCACCCACTCGCGTCATCCTACATGTGCGTTGACCGACGCACCTCCTATCGTCGTAACAGAGAGTTCCCGTTAATAGGGCGTCGACTGACGAACCTTCAATCGTCGTAACAGAGAGTTCCCGTCGATAGGGCGTCGACTGACGGACCTTGAATTGATGCTACTGCAGCTTCTTGTCGACTGATGGTAGACCAACGTGCGCATAATCGATGCAACAGAGACAAAATGCCGCACATCCCACCGACCGACACGAACCATCCTTGGCATCGACGCGAGCCGTCGACGCAACCTCTTGACTCGTCTTTTTTACTTTCGCCGATTCCACTAGTACAAAAACAGGATTCAAGAACAGGGATTTAAGAACGCCTCAGGAGGTGGCGTTCTTAAATGTCAGGCGGTGTCATTTTTGTAATAAAAGTGTCACATACGAGAACGTCTTTTTCAAAGACGTTCTGGTATACTGGATATCCAGAACGTCATTAAAAAGACGTTCTCGTATGTTAGATATCCAGAACGTCGTTAAAAACGGCGTTCTCGTATGTTAAATATCGAAAACGTCTTTAAAAACGATGTTCTCGAAAGTAATATTCAGAACGCCTTTAAAAAGGCGTTCTTGTATGTCATATTATTTCTTAATTAAAATATACCCACAAAATAAATTTTTCTAATTAAAAAATAAAATAAAAAAACCTTATCTCTTTCCTCTCCCCCGATCTATCTCTCCTCCAAAATTTACATCCCCGCACGAAACTTCTTCTTCCCATATTCCACTACCACCACACTCCGCCGGCGCCGCACTCAAACCCTAGCCACCACCAATCTGAGCAAGCACGAGCCTAACTGGCCTCCCCTGCCTGAGCGCTCAAACACGTTCTCCTGAGCAGCACTTCGCTAGGGTTTGACGGCTGGCCTCCCCTGCCTGAGCACCAGCTCCAGCGGCGACACCACCACCACCTTCGTGGCCACAACTGCAGGATTCTCGTTCAACTCGCCGCGCCGCAGCTGCTGGGCGGCGGCGACTACCTGCGTAAATTCCCGCGTAACCCTAAAATTTCGGCAACCTAAGATTTCTCCTCGCCGTCGACTGGCAAACCAAAATTCGATGCTCGTCATCCTCCAGACTCAACCTCTCACTTCCAATTACAAGAAACAAACACATAATTTTGATAGGCGAAAAAATTGCAGAAAACCGGGCGGCCGATCCCCTTTTGGGCAAAAATGGAGATTCTCCGGCCGGTGCTCCTCCCGCGAAATTGGACGTTCTTTCTACTCCCCCTAAAGATGACGATGCCACCCCAGGTATCAATTTACAATTACAATCTTCAATTTTGGCCAATTCGAAATTCTCTGTTTGCGATCCCCTTTTGCTTAAAGAAGGTGAAATCGATATTTCCACATAAAATGCTATGAATCCCGTCGAATTGGACATTCAAACCACTTCGATTGATGTTATTAATTCCGTTTCTCGTTATTATTTGGACTCTGAAAAATCCCAAATACCGTTGGCCCCCTCTACTAAGACTACTTGTCTGCTGGCCCCCTCTACTAAGACTACTTGTCCGCTGGCCCCCTCTACTGATGCCGGTGTTTCGAATTTGCACCGCTTCGAGGAGCAGCCTGTTGTCTCCTTAACATTATCGGGTTATTTCGGTCCCTTTTTTTATATATTTGTTTTCTATCAAAGCGTGGGTTTGTATTGTGGTATGAATTTCCTGCTAATCTTGAGTATTTTGAACATATTGATTACAATCATCAAGACCTTTATGTAGAAAATCAAAAGCCAACAATGATATTCACTTGAAAACTCGGGATGTTAGTGTGGAAGAGAATGGGACTGCGTTGTTTTCCGATTTTTACTTATTTGGTTGTTTTGCTTTCTGGACTCAGTTCAAATATTGGAAAATGTATAACGTGGGTCAAAAATCTCGAAGGTGATAAGGTCTATAATTTTATTATTTTATTTTTGTAATTTCATTATTTTAATTCATGCTGTCACTGGTGGAATAATCATGTAAATTTTTTTCTTTGTTCTTTTGCAGCACACCTGCTGAAAATGGCAAATGGAAAATGGCAAATAGGGAATTGATGGACATAATTCCAATTTAAATGCTCTTGTTTTTCTTAATGCCTCTATTGCGGTTATAAGAGAACAGACCGATTGTTACATGCAAAGCCAATTGGAGAACGTAACAGATAATGAAGATGAGATTAATGGCGATTGGGAGGCTGATGAAGGAGTGGCAGAAGTGGAAGAGGAGGAAAGAACAGTGGAATCAACCGCCTCTTCCACCCCTAACTCCACTAAAAAATGGTTTGTTTCATGAATTTGATTTTTATTTTGTTTTATTTATTTTTTTAAATTGTGAGCTTATAATTTATTGATGTTTCGCCATGACGAGTTTATTTATATAATTATTTTTTCAATTCAAAATTATAGAAGTTCTTTTTTCCGTCAGATTATGCTTTGTGAGTAATTATTTGAGCATTAATTACTTGCAGAATTTAGTTAATTCTTGCCTTTTTTTAAGATATACAGTACAATTTATGATTTTGGTTAATGATGGGGCAAAAATTATTTAGCTTTAGTTACACACTCTGGAACTTGTGCTTAGGTTGGAGTTTTATACCTCATTAACTTGGTTCATTATATGCGTTAATGGCTTTTCTTTTCTCCTTTTAAAATCCCATTTTGGTGTGCAGCTTAGCGTTCTTCATTTGATTTAGTTTTAATTATGTTTATTTGGTCCAATTTCACATTCGTTTGCTATTTGCATATAAAAGCTTAAACATGTATCTCATTTTGTTAGACCTAGAAAGAAAGAGGTCAAGAAAAGAGGTGGAGGCGGATTTACCAAATTATGCAGCCTTTCCCCCGAGCTTACGAAATTTACAGGAGTATCTAAATTGGCTCGGACTGAGGTATATCAATTTTATAGTGGTGTATATATTATTATTTATTTATTTATTTTCTTTCTGATAGTCATTTTGGAGTAAAACAAAAAAATGGTATAATTTACCCACATACTGTTTTTTTATAACCAGGTTGTTAAACAAGTGTGGTGTTATATAAGAGAGCATAATTTGCAAGATCCATCCAACAGGAGGAATATCCTTTGTGACGACACATAGCGCAACCTTTTTGCTGCAGATACCATAGATATGTTCCAAATGAATAAGGCCCTTGCTAAGCACATATAGCCCTTGGATTCTGATGGGGGTATATTTTTTGGCCCTCAGCCTCTACTTGTCTTTTTAACAGTTATGGGCTGTTGATATAAATTTAATTCGTGATGGAATTTTCTTCTTGAACGTTTTTTATTTGAGAAAAAACTKCTTGCGTGCTTTTTAAGTATTGCATCATGATGCTGAACTTTTCTACCTCTAATATTCACTTAGAAAGTACATGTTGGAATAATAGAAATAGAGGCATACGAATTGCAGTCAAATAGTATTAATGGAATACATTCTTTTTCACTTGAAAGGCAGTTTGATTGATTGTCTTTGTTGGGCAATCATCCGAACTTCATATTAAATATTTTATAATAAAGCTCCTTATCTTGTGGCAAGTTGTCCTCGTTGAGAACATATAGTCTTGCTAAAATATGTACCAGATTCCATATTTAGCTATTCCATTTGAATCTAATTCAATAATTTCTTTTATTAATGTTTCGAAATCAAGCAGCTCCTGCCAATCATGCACCAAAAGAGAAAAAGCCGAAGAAAGAGAGAGATGAAGGTGAGTGAATATTCTGTACTCTCCTCTTTATTGATCCTGCTATTTTTAACCATTTCTGAACTGTTTATTTATTTATATTTTATTTAATTCTGTCTGTATAAGATGAAGATGAGCCAAAGAAAAAAGAAAAGAGACCAAGGGGTGGAAATTCGGCTTTCCTTGCTCCTCTTAAGCTTTCTGATGCTTTAGTGAAGTTCCTTGGCACAGTGGAAAGTGAACTACCTCGTTCTGACGTTGTTAAGAGGATCTGGGATTATATTAAGCTAAAAAACTTACAGGTATGTGATTAATGCTGAACCATACGTGTGTAATTTCCTTTCTCAGTCTCTCTCTTCTCTCTTTTAGTATTTTGGAGCTATTTATATTAATTAGCTCTTATTTGACTATATTCTAACCAAGATATTTATATAAGCCACCAAGTGCCTCGACGTAATTATATATTCACTCTTCCAAAACTCTAAGAGGACTCTAGAAGGGTCTAATTTCACTATTTGAAAGTTACGCTATCACCACTTTTCTGAGTGAAGAGATATTTAAAGCAGACACCTAAAATAAATTGCATCGATGGAACAAACCCTTAATTTCTACACTTTAGTGTCAAATGCTCTTTTATTTACTCGGATGCTATTATTATTATTTGTTGAAGGACCCGGCGGACAAAAGACAAATATTATGTGACGAGAAGCTGAAAGAACTTTTTAATGTAGACACCTTCCATGGATTTTCAATGGCGAAATTACTCATTGCTCATCTTATAAAAATCCAACGGTGAGTTAGTTGGCCATGCTGAGTCTTATTAAGTAGCACTTGGATTTTTATTTATTTTTGTTATGTTCAGTGGAGATGCTGCCGAGTCTCTCTATGTTGCCCATTTGTCTTTTTTAATATGTATCTTTTGTACAAATGATGGAAATTTTGAGGAAAAACTAATCTAAATTTCCAGGCAACATTATGACATGCCATCTTGTAACTTATTTCAATGTAATTCACTAATCTAATGACAAATGTAAACACAATTTATATCTCAATTAATTTAATTTCAATAGGATTCATAGAATCATGAGTAAGTTAAGTCTATCAAATACACAAAAACCACTGCAAGACTGTCTTAATTAAGACGGTCGTACTTGTATAATGAACCTCGTACTTTTCAAAACAATGTAAATAGTCGTTTTGAAAAGTGCGGTTTATTAATGCCTGCTTATTTTAAGCATGAAGGAGGACTCACGAAGAAGATTCTAGAAGAGGTTTGCTTTTGTTTCCTTCGATATTTTGATCTCTGATGCTGCTGCCATATCATCTTTCTGCGTATTACATTCCAGTAGTTTTATTGGAAAAAGTAAATAAGGAAAAATAGCTTTTTGGGGAAATGGAGATTCTAGAATTTTTTTTATTTTTTTTATTTATTTTTTGTGGGAAGAGGGTGACTAAAGATYCTTTCTGCAATTTAGAGCTTGTGAAACTTCGAGTGAACATCCAACGGTCTGTCTGCATACGAATAGCAAAGAATATCAAACCATGAATAAGTTGCATCACAAGTTGTTGTGTTGTTTTGACTGTTTGAATTTGAAATGAAGCAGATGCAAAGTGGAAAACACGTAGTTTTCACACAAAAGAGGGCAAACAACAAAGGGATTCAAAGCCGAATTAAAATATCCCTTCAATTGGGATATCGTAGGCCACTACCTTCCTATGTGGCGAATTGATAATGTTTTCAATATTATTACTTACATGTTTGTAGAATCTTCATCCTTTTCTAGGTCTCTCTCTTTTGCAATTTTTATTCTCGGACTTATCTTGTGGGGATGGGTTCTTAGGTTAGGATCTCGTTTAAAAGATCTGCAGAAAATTATGTGCCATTGATGGTGGCTCTGAGAAAATGTTCCCTCTTTTATGAAAATTTGAAGATTTTATTTATAAATAATGAAAGTTTATTTTGGCATTCTTATCTTGTTTTTTTTCATAATTCTAAAATATAATTCGTATCCTTTATAATAGGAGTAATTTCAGTGATATAGCTGATCATGTGAGTGGTTTTAGCGATATAGCCATTGTGATTATTTTTGTGTTCTAAAATAATATTATACAAACTTACTTGAAAAATATAACCATGCAGGGTGCGGCTGCATTTGAGACGGTTAGAGATATAAATGCAGCTTCGCATCTCATAGGCGACATTTCTGGTGCGACTAGACGATCCTCTGTTTGAGCGGTACAACAAGATAGGGTGCTCTATATCTCYGGTCGAAAAAGATGCAGATGATTATAAAATGATAACCAAGTATCTGGAGAAAACATATGAGCCTGTCAAAGTCGGAGAAATTGTACGGCTTTTGTTTATTATCCTTTGTTTTTTCTCGTTTGATCAGATAGACAGTGTTTTTAGAAGTGTTTTGTGTTTTCAGAGTTATGGAGTGACGATCGATGATGTGTTTGCTGTGGAGTTGAGCGCGGGCCTGTCGCTTGACGAGATCATGAAGCTGCCAAACAAAGTCCTGCTGTGGTGTGGTGCGTATCGAACTTTCTTAATTTGTTATTTGATTTTGAAGTATATGATTAATGGTTTTGGTGGTTCTTATGTATATGATTAATGGTTTTGATTGCTTAGGCACTCGTAGTTCGAATCTAGCCTTGACTGGGTTTTCTCTTTTCATTTTCTRAATTTYTGAATTATTTTCGTTCTTTTTTTACAAAAATATCTGATAATATTTACTAGTATTCCAAGTGCATTGTGAAAATAAATGTGAATTGACATGATGACCCTTAATTGTCTGTTAGAATCTTTGGTTGTGTTTTCTCTTTGTACTCCCTTAATTGACTGTTAGAATCTATGGTTGTGTTTTCTCTTTATACTCCCTTAATTGACATGATGACCCTTAGTTTTTTTGTAATTTTTCGAGTTAGCTATCATCCTTATAATTATTACTATTAATATTATTAGCTATCTTATAATTAATATTATTATTATGTTCTTTTTTCCCTCCATAGTTTGGGAAAGCCATAGTTTGCACAGATGTTGTACCAGAAGAAGCAGCCAGGTATGGTTACACAGCAGAAGCTAATCCATTCTGAGCACAAAGATAGTCCCCTAGAGTACAATGAGTATGCCGTTTACGATGCACAACAGTGATTCTCTTTGTGATTTTAATGATTTATTTCGTGGTGTTTCAATAATTAAATAATAATTTAAGGTGCCGTGCTGTTTGTATTAACATCTTATGGTGATTTTGTATTATTGTGATTAATGACATGTGTTGTTTGATGTTGAGATTATATAAATAAAATGTGTTTTGTGAATTAAATAGGTAATAGAATTGTAATATATGAGCAGGCTTTGGAAAAGTGAATTATTTGTTGGCAGCTGCTTTCATTTATTTTTTTTTAAATTTTTTACTACTTTCTAGAACGGTTATTCAAAAAACCGTTCTGAAAAGTAAACTTTCCAGAACGCCTGTTTTTAAAGACGTTCTGGAAAGTATAGTTTCCAAGAACGCCTTTTTTAGAGACGTTCTGGGAAAGTATAGTTTCCAGAACACCTTTTTTCGAGACGTTCTGGAAAGTATAGTTTCAAGAACGCCTTTTTTATAGTCGTTCTGTAAAGTATAGTTTCCAAAATGCCTTTTTTCGAGACGTTCTGGAAAGTATAATTTCAAGAACGCCTGTTTTTAGAGACGTTCTGGAAAGTATGGTTTCCAAAACGCCTTTTCTAGAGACGTTCTGGAAAGTATATTTTCCAGAACGTCTTAAAAAAGGACGTTCTGGAAAGTATAGTTTCCAGAATGCCTTTTCTTGAGACGTTCTGGAAAGTATATTTTACAGAACGTCTTAAAAAAGGACGTTCTGGAAAGTTATTTTCCAGAACGGGCGAAGTCTGTAAAATCGACTTTCTAGAACGACTGAATTTTTTTTAAGAACGTCTCTGAAAACCGTTCTTGAAAGTCTGACAATCAAGAACGCCCTGCTGAGGCGTTCTTAATTGTCAGACTTTCAAGAACAGCTCCATACAGAACGCCTCAGCAGGGCGTTCTTAATCTGCAGAAACAAGCGTTCTTAAAAGCTGTTTCTGCACTAGTGTTCGTTGATCCTCATCTCTCAACTTCCTTGTGGAACATCATTTACTTAATATATCACCAAATACTACAAAATATAGAGGAAATATACAATTGGTGCTCCTCCACTCGTAATAATAAATATGAGAGAAATAAACATATATGAGAATGTTAAGCACATAAAAACATAAGAATTAAACCATTAATTATCGTACAATTTCTCGCCTATCACCTTTCCTAGAGATTTTCGGGTGAGGTGAGCACCGGACTTGGGAGCGGGAAGTCATCGTTCGACCATTGTTGAAACAAATATTGATCACCATGAGGAATGATCTTCTTGCTAATCAAAAGTGCTCTATATCTAGATCAATGCTCTCGGGGGCGGTATCTAATTTGGGTGGGGGATGAAGTCCTCACGATTTAGCATTTCGTGCAATCAAGCCACCAATGTAAACATGACCCTTCCCATTGTTCGATTGTAAGACAAATTGTTTAATAAGAACCCACACGGCGTTAAACATTGTTACCGACAACATACACCAATATTCTAAGAGTTCTTACTTCTGCATGCCGCCAGTTTCGTGTGGGGTAAATATCATGAATGATATCACCCTTTGAATGTATCGAAATATCGGGTTTTGAATCTCCAAGGCTTTTGTCTTCTAAAAATTATATCCTTGGCCTCGTTCCCCCTCTTTCATTGTAATGTTGGACCAAAATTTATTCAAGTTGAGTTCATCGAACGGTATTCGCATAAACATCCCTTAAGAAGGTTGAAGATGTTTGTAATTTAGGCCAACGTGAGTTTCTATTCATTGTTCCTCAATCGAAAAGAGATTATTATTGGATCTTTCGACGTCATTGCCTCTTGAATTCATGGGTGTTCAAGAATACCAATGTTATGTTGGAGTACATTGGCCATCTTCCATTCATAAGCCCTTCGTTCCACCTAATCGGACTAAAGATTTAGTACACATCATCTTTTAATTCCTATTGCTTGCATTCACTCGGAGTTCGCATACTTGTTGCCCAGACTCCTAACGATCTAAGTTGTTTTCATTTCTTTTGGCTTTCGATTGAGGGTAAGCGGGTTCTGACTTTTCCTAGATTGGCAAGTGGGTTCAGAATGTACTCCTCTTTTTCCTTAGACGGGGATTAAAGAGATGTTGGTGGTGTGGGGTCGATTCCCATACTTGGAGTTCTCGGGAGGGATTGCCTCCTCATCTCGATCCAGCTCATCGTGGAGACATTTCCTACAAAAATTCTTCAATTTGTGTTGACTCCAAAAACTGAACATCATTCACTTTATAAAAATGAACTCATTATGGACTTAATAACTCAAATAATCACTTAATCATGATAACATGCATAATCCCAAGTTGTGAACATGCATAATTACTTAGGGATTATTTGTTTATAAGGTGATAAATACTTTCATGTTTTCCTATACTAATACTAGTACTTATACTTGTACAAATATGTAAATTAGTATACCTTTTGGAAACAATGTTGTGAACGTTCTTGATGTCTAATGTGATAACATAGACGATGATTTAACTGAATGTTAATTACTAGAAATGAGATTATACTGCTAGAGAGTTATTAATATTATATTATTATGTAAATACATGTTATAGGATAAGGGTGTTACAGATGTCATATATAAATGCATATAGGGCCACACTATGAGTGATTAATTTCTCGACTTAAGAATGTATCGAGAAAGTATTAAATATTCAATTTGAAAAACTCCCGAAAACCCCATTTCACTAAAAAGAAAAGAATTGTAATATTTAGTTATTAATAATTATGATGTTAATTTTTATTCGATAGAAATTATTTAATTAAACTAACTTGAATTTTTATTTAGTTATATATGTAATAATAATAAAGGTACTTGGACCAAAACTATTTTGGGCCCATGTCTGGGACAGTCTAACCCTTTTTAGGATTAGAGCTCTCTTATATACCAAGTATAAACACAACATAAAGTCATAAGTTGTCTTATGAGATTTTAGAGAAACATCATAAAATCGCCTACTACATATTCTTGAGATTTTCAAGAGATTTTGTAGCTTTCTCCTCGATAGCAGTACACTGAAGTTGGAGCTTGCAGTCGAAGAATTAATTACGTGGATACCTTAGTGTTGAAATCAGATCTAGATCTATTATAAAGTTTTCATTCTTTTTTATATATTTATTGTATAAATATATTCTTTCACTGTATAGATATGTAGATATAGAAAAATAATTAAAACATTCACTGCACGAGCACCGTATTCATCTCTACAAATTCCAACAATAAGATCACCAAAATCCACAAAACTGCCTTTGTTGCAAGAACAATAGTGAATATAAATATTCTATTAAAATTAAACCAAAGTGAAATTAAAGAATAATTATCTAACATGTTGGTTTTTACTGATTGGTAATAATAATTTTGAAATTACCCATACAAGGGCCTAAACAAAATAAATAGTATATGATCCTATAACTATATAAATCACTAAATTGTAATTTTTAGTTAGAAGAGACTTTAAATATAGTGAATCCGAGGAAATGAAAGAGTAATGTTAGGTTAATAGAATAGGTTTTGGACCTCTTATGGCGTTTAGGTAGCGTGTTCTTTCTTCCTACTCTGTCAATATGGTTTTTCACCCACCCTTTTGATTGAACTCTGATTAACATGAATTTGTCTTGATTTTAGTTAGTATTTTAGTTAATTTTTGTTGTTAATTTTGGTATAAGTTTGATAGATTAAGAGTATTTCTGTAATTTCGTATCTCCAACTTATTTTACCATATTTTGATCATAATTGATGCAAATGGGTGATTGTTCTCTATTTTTCCCCATATAGCTAAGTAGCTAAGAATTGGAGTATCAACTTTTACAAGTTAGCGGTTGTAGATAACGGTTAGGTTAACTGCTAAGCTAACCGTTAAGTCCTAGCAGCCGCTGGATCGCTATCTGTACCGACATTTCAGCAGATAAGAAAAACAAAGACGTTAGCGGCGGAATTAATGGTCACTCTAAACCGGTATTCAGACCGCTGTGTGACAACAAAGACAATAGCGGTGAAGTTAACAGCGACTTTTAACTGCTATCTCAACCACTAAGTATAAACAGAGACGTTAATGGTGGAATTAATGGTCACCCTGATTGCTAACCCTAACCGTTAAAGGGCCCAGATCGGGATTTATATGGTAACTTGCTCTCCAAGTCTTGGAAAAACTATAAATACCCCTTCATATTACTTTAACGGTGGAATTTACCGCTTTTCATAGTTCAAATAAGTACTCTAAATTTTTAATCGCTTTCTAGTTAGTTTTTCGTTAATTTATGATTTTAGATAATTGCTCTTATTTTTGGATCTTGAGTTATTCCATGTTTGATACCTTGGATTTCTAGGATAATTAAGTTCGTAATCTTTCATTTTAATTTAGTTTATTTAATTCATGCTTGGTGGTTGGAGATATAAATTCATATATGCTATTTGATTTTGTTCATGCTTGTTAATTTCGTTTATGCTATTTAATTGCTTTCATGCTATTTAATTGCTTTTTAAATTTCAAAAAATCTTAGTTCATAGCCTTTAGTTAATTAAGTCTTTTAATCTCAAGATTAGTTAATTAGTTTTATATAATTGTTCTTGCTGTTTAAATGCTTAGCTTATAAATCAAAAACAAACAAAACCCCCAATTATACATATACGTGTGTGACTTTGTGACAAAACAAACATTGAGAATTCTGATTGGTTGTTCCTTGAGAATCGACTCGGTTTAGCTTACCGACCTACATGCGAACTCGTACTCTTGCGAGCAAGCTTTAAACGTTTGACAAATATTTATAAAAGTAGGTACACAAAAGCTTGAATCGAACTCTCTTCTAGATGTTTCACACAGTGACAGTTTTGGAAGATACAAAGAGCTATATTGAATTGTAGGTGTCAAAGATAAATCCATTGATTGGCAAAAACACAAACTTTACCATCGTATATTATCCATGCGAAGAAAGCATTTATTCTCATGAGATTGCTTTATTTGCGTCTTCTTCTCCCCTCCCCTTTATTTGGGGGGTTAAGAATTTTCTGTCTTCGTATATTCTCAATCAATCCATATGGAAAACAAAGACATTTAAAAATTATAAGTTCTTTGGTATTAGAAAAAAAATAATAAAAAAACATAAGGGAAATATGTTTGCTTTTCACAAGAATTAGACGCTGGAGGATAAGGAAAAAACATATCCTTTCATGTTTAACCATATATATAACTTATATTCGAAATAATTACAGACCTCGATTCACAGTTTTAGTTAAAATAAAATGTGTGGTGTAAAGAGTTCAAAATAAATAGCAGTAGAAATAAACGACAAATGTATAACACTTTTGACGACAAGAATAATTTATTTTCATAGTCGAGTCAATATAGAAAAGATCTTCACTACTAAAACTTATGTTCCAATGATTACAAAAGGCGTATTCTATTAAGTAATGATAAATTAAGAATTCCTTAAGAGTAGATATGATCTAAATCAATATAACTCTTCCAAAAACTAAAACTCAAAATCACAAGATTAGATCTTAATGAAAACAATAAGAACTATGAAAGAAAACAATTCTGGCTGTAGGATATTAAGTCGGATGCTGGAGACATTCGCAGTCGCGTCCATTCTCAGGAAAATCTGCAGCAAGAATAAAATAAGCTCTCAAACTACTTAGCTTTGGTTTTTCTCTCTAAGTGCATGAATAATTTATGAGCAGTCCCTCAGCTTTATATATGCACACCTTGCTTGCATAAGAGACCTACAAATAAGAAAAAAAGGATATATACAAGACAAAGCAAGTAAATATCATTAGTAAGGAAATAAGATCAAATCTCTAGAGTTCTAATAATATTTACTAGCCTTAAAAATGAAATATACTCTGTGGAAATAAATATACATAATATATTATAAATATATAAACAAGATAAAACCTTAGACTCCTAAATAATATATAATACAATATACAAAAACTATATAAGAGAAAGAAAATTACAACCTAATCTAAGACTAATAATATACATGATAATTATAAAACATAATAAATATCAAATATTTCCTAAACAATTAAGTCTTGACAAGAAAGTCAAAATATTAAATAAGACAAGATAAACCAATAATTATAAAATCGTGTATTTGAATAATACATGACTCAACAATTTCCTAACTTTTGTCTTTCTTAGCTAATATATATATGATGAAAATACCAAGTACGGAACTTGTATATTTACCAAAATTTTACTCCCCTAAACTGGTGCAAGTAAACATAAGACAGATAAGAAGAACGCTATGATATTCGGGACAGTATTTTCAAAATCAAACAAAAACATACCTTAATAAATAAGGTCAAAAGTTCATAGTCATTCCAAAACAAAATAGATAACATGACAAACAAGTTAATAAACATCAAACATAGTTTTTCAAAAGAAACATAAAAAATCTCTTATAGAAAGAGATAATCAAACTTAGAAATAGGATCGCTTCATTTTTTCCTAGTAGCAATTTCAAGGTTGAACTCCATTCATCTTCATCACGGAGGTCAGTAAGTAAAGAAAAGCCTGAAGATGGATTATCTTCTTTTCAATGCGATGCAAAACTCACAATGGCATCCGCAATGGCATCGACAAAAATATTCATCAATTGATCAACTCCCCTTGAATTCGAAAGCCTCCCTGAGCAAGGCAAGGTATCCTAATTTATTGCAGCAAAACTAGAATCTTGAGAACCAGAACTTTCAACTACATCTCCCACTTTTTGACCAAAAAGAACATTGTTAGAAAGCAGTCTAAGAAGTTGGGAATAGAGAGTAGTAAAATAATCAATATCCTAACTAGCATTCAAATCGAACGAGACACTAGAATAAACAGACTCTATGCAGACTCTGTAGGTTCACAAATGTCAGCAGCAATATAGTTGGCATCTGTGATAACATCCGGAGTAGCATCCGGGATGGCATTCATGGCAGCATCAGAAATAGGAGCAAGGTGAGCAGGAGCAGAAGAAGCTCAGTCATTGTGATCAGAAGAGCTATCCTCATCATCAGAGTATACCAAGGGAATATCAACTAACATTTCTTAGCATTGAGGAGTGGCGGTGCAACAAAAAATACAACTGAATGTCCAAGTGGGGAAACTTGGGGAACTAAACCTTGAGACACGAGAACTTTGAAGAAAAAAAAAAGGAAATGAAAATTATCACTTCTCAAAGAGAATGCGGCAAAGAATGTGACTCCGGCTGAATGACATCCACATTCCAAGTCGGTAGAGAATATGGGCATGTGTCTCAATGACTCCGGAGTTGTTATTTGTAGACGTCCAATTGCTGCAACACACCTTGTGCAAAAATCTGTAGAACGACATCAATCTTGAAGGGAATCAGGTCAACCACTTGGTGGTAAGATCACTCGTCAAAAACTTGATCATTTGAGTGAAATCAGCTTCCTCAAGTTCTTCATCAACATTTGAGGTCTCAATTAGTTCATTTATCACAGAAGAAGTGAAGTTTTAAATCTCCCCATGCACATAAATATGTCCATATCTTGGGGAACTAGGATCACGCACTTTGACACTGATATTTGAGTAGAACTTATAGATCAAGGCCGACTCGAAGTGTGCAATTTCTTCAATGGTGCACGTGAGGTACTGGATTGTGAAAGACCTGTAAAGGTTGTAGGTTTGGAATGTCGGTAAGTGATGATGTTTCTCCTTGATCAGAGAGCATCCAACAAACATCTTGTACCTATCATGAGAAGCTGCAATATAGAAAGTGTTAGTAAAAGCACTACCCTGATCATAGTCTGCACCAGATGTGGGTGCAGATGTAATCGCATCCTCAATAGCATCAGGGACTTTATTCATGGCACCATCTTTAAATGCATCCCTAAAAACAGGGTTGACCAGATCTGCATCCCCAATGTATTTATTTATGAACTCATCAGTAGGCGTGCGCAAGCTCAAATTATCCCCAACCGAGAGGCTCTAATCACTTGAAATCTCAAGCATCGTCTTGAACAGAGGATGTGAAGGGCTAACAAAAGTGCCCTTACCCCATCATAGATGTAGAAGAGCAACACCAGCGGGTATAAGATAATCGTCAAGAGAATCAGAGACTGTAGTGGAGGAAGAACGAGTACGTCTGACCACAAAAAGTTGTGAGGCCTCCAAACAAGAATCAAAGCCCTCCATAGGCATAGGGGACTCAATCCCACAAACTTTAGCTGACGAGTCATTTTTGGCAGGGATGCTGGAAATATTGGCAATCACGTTTACAATCATATCTACTACTGCATCTCCCTATTTCTTCAAATCTTTGGTCAATTTCTTCGAACTTTTATCCTTTGGCTTCTCCTGGGTCTTTTGCTTCTTAGATCTTGATTCACCTTTCTTGGATATGTCAGAAACAAAGTCTGGAGACTCAATAACTTCATGTCCATAGCCACAGAGGACTTTGGACTTTCGTGGTGATGGCGTGTAGTCTGCCTTAAGCGAATCACAAATCAGATCGATGTTTGGCAGGTTCTCGACATTGATTTCATTCCCTAGATCTCTTGGGAGTAGAGCAGCATGTGTTCTAGTAGACCCAATGAGCGGAACAATAGCTTTTTGATCATGAGATTACATGTTGATCAGAGTAGGACACGGTAGCAAGCATGCTAGAGATTCAGATGGTGTGGTGAAATTTCCTTCAGTAGACAGAGAAGGAGGTGGTGTCAATGAAGTCGCTGGCAATGAGATGGCTGGAAAAGTAGAAGATGGCTATCTGGGAGCAGATGAAGCCCCAAATGCTGTCACATCATCTTGCACATCAGGGATGGCATCAATGTTAGCATCTACCACGAGATTTGACCAGGTTTGCAAAGAGTGATTAGTCATGGTGGCGATTCCAGGAGTGATGGTGTTGCTTGGAGCAGAGTCGTACGATGAGGGTGAAGAAGATGAGTCATTTTTGGACTAGAAAAAGTGATTTGACACTTGAAAAGATCTTCTCCATGCTATAATGTAGCTATAAACTCAAAGGTCACACTCAAGCAAAAAGTAATACAAAGAAGAGAGCTCAATTAATGCAAAAAGTTCAAAAAGAGTGTGTGTATGATGTATTGCGACCATACACACACACACGTGTGTGTGTGTATGTGTGTGTGTGTGTGTGTTGTTGGATCCTTAATCCAACATTGAGCATGTATGTGGATTAATTATATATTGTAAACTATCAAATAAGGAAGCCCATTTGGAAGTGATCTAATAAAGTTTAAGGTATTGGGTTTTAATGTATTTAATAGGATGTGGGCCTTTGATGTGTAGATACTCAATGGGCTATCTATTTTAATGATGGGTTAAAATAGGTAAACCTTATATGACTCAAGTATATAAGAGTTATAGTCCCTAGGTCATACATATTATAATAACCTATTATTTTATGCATCCCATTGTCAGAATAGAGCGTACAGAGAAAGTTAAAGAATTCTCTAAAATGATTGGATATGTATTGCCCTAAAAGGTCAAACCCCAAATTCAACTCGCATATGGATTCAGGTACACTTCCGTAAACTAACTTATGATTCTTAATAATTCAATGTGATGGTTCCTCGATTATAATGATGGCTTTATTTATATTGAGAATCAAATTATTTTGAAATTTATTTATATTTGTAGATTCAACCTTCTTTAAGAATAATTCAGAATTTAGTTTTGGGTACAAGATTTCCGTGTTGCGGTTGTTTGCTGCTTAGTGAGATTTTTTTCGTTCAAAAAACCTTTTGAAACTATAAGAATTTGTAATGATTTTTTTTGTAATCATTATGATTATTTCCAACCATGATGTCTGCAATTTGACTTTTGAAAAAGGAGACCGTCTTTTTAAATATAGTGAGTGGCAAGTTAAAAGGGCTACAAAAGCAGCAGTTGACTTTTCCAAAAATAAAAAAATAAAAAAATTGCAGTTTGTTTGCTTAGAGCATCTTTATTCCAAGAGTGTATTTGAGAGAGAGAGAGATAGATAATAATTATTTTAATATTAAACAAATAGAAGGTTGTGTTTAAAAAAATGAGAAGGAATTGTAGAAAGATGAGAGAGATGGACACAAATAAAGAATAATAATAAAATAGTAGTGAAAAAAGTGTAGAAGAGTGTATTTGTGGACTTGGAACGGGACACGATGTAGAAAATTTAAAAGAAAAGTGGGATAAAATTGAAAAAAGTAATTTTAAAAATATAAAAATTAAAAAAATATGAGACCCACTATTTTTTTGTGTCTTTATCTTATAAAAAATAGACTTTGTAAATGGACATTGGCATTAAAGATACTCTTAGAGAAGCAGAAACCGATAGCTCTCACTTTTGATGTGATTTGAAAGGCCTGACCATTAGTCAGGTTATTCTTCAGTGCTACAATTTTGTATTAACTGGTGTTGTATTTTCTGATTGTGAATTGTTCATGGCCGCTACGAACTAAACAAAAAAAAATGGTTCTTAACCTTTTTGATGGATTCAGATTCTAATAGAGTTGCTTGCTCTCAGATTCCACTTAATCCTTAGTATAGTAATTATGACTCGCATTACTTTAGTTTTATAACGTTTAATCAAGAATTAAAACTGGGGATCCATTTACGATCTAGTGAAATCACTACAAAAAAATCCGACAATTTTGGCGGATATGCAGACGGGCAAAAAGCCGTCAGCAATGCTGGCGGAAATACTGTCGGATAAAAATGCTGGCGGGTTTGCTGGCGGCCATGGCCGTCAGCACATATCCCGTCAGTATCCCCTCAGGGAAAGAGCGAGAAACTATCCCGCTTAATTATCCTGACGGCCTTGCCCGTCAGAATTATTAAATAAAAATTAAAAAAAAAAGCTGACGGACAAGCCGTCAGCAATTTATTTAAAATATAATAATTATATATTTATAAAAATAATATATTATATATTACATAAAATAATATTATATATTTATAATTCAATTTATTATTTATAAAATAAAATATATAATTATATTAATTATTTATAAATATAATATAATATAATAATTATATATTTATAAATAATATTATATATTTATAAAAATAATATATTATTATTAATATACAATATATAATAAATATATATTTCAAATAATATATATTTATAATTATTTATATATAAATATATATATATATATATATAAATATATATATATATATATATATATATATATATATTTATAAATATATTTATAATAATATTATGCATTTATATATTATTATTCATAAATATAATCTACATTTATAAATATAATATAATTAATTATAATTATACTTATAACTTAATTTATATATCTAATATATATTAAAAGTATATAATCTTTCACATGTAATCGACTTGGCGAGACGGTAACACCACTCCTCTATTTGCAAGAGGTCTGGGGTTCGAATCCCACCCATGCCACATGTGGGGAATTAAATTAACACAGGTTGGGTTGTGGGTTGGGCTCTTGCGGGCTGGGCTAGGCCCGCCCAGTTTTTTATAATATTTTAAAAATGCTGACGGGCTTGACCCGCCAGCAATACTGACGGGCCAGCCCGTCAGCATTTATAAAATTAAAAAAAAAAAAAAGGGGAAAATACTGACGGGAAGTAATACTGACGGCCGATGCATTGCCGGATTTTTTTGTAGTGAATTTAGGATTTTAGTTTAAGTATATTATTATTTTTATTATTATTATTTTGAGGTTTAATCAAGGTTTATTTATTAAATTGACTTTGAGTAATAAATAAACTCCTAAATTTAATTCGGTCTTAGAGTTTAAATTTTAAATTCAAAAATTGGTATGGTTTATATATTTTAAGATATACCAATGAAGCAACAATGTCACAAAATTGACCTCTCTTATGGAAATTAGTTTATTTCAAAATATAAAAGGTTGTGTGCATGTAGTTTATGTGAATATTCATCGTCCAAAAGGAAGATTCATATTTATCATAATTACATATGCAATTACGGTAGTAAACGTGTGATGATTATTCAGTTTTGCATATAAGCAATGAATCGGCCAAAAGGAAGACTCATTGTTTGATATGTTCTTATTATCAGTGTTTGATTACTGCGTCAAGATGTCAATTACAAGTTAATATCTTGTCAAAAGATGAGATTTTGATGGAGTGTCGATATCTTGAGACGTGGATTTACATTTTATTTGAATTTATTATTATAATTCTAAGCTTATTCTATGTGAACATTATAGATTTATTTTCTTTGATTAAGCTATATCTACTCCTACTAATATTACTGCGAGCATCAACTCTATCCCTATGTTAAATGGCACAAACTTCAAGTCATGGGAAGAGAATTTTTTAATAGTTCTCAGAGTCATGGATCTCGACCTTGCGATAAGGACTGATTTTTCGCCACCTCTTACGGATAAAAGTACTACGGATGAAAAGAGGGATATGGAAAGGTGGGAGAAATAGAATCGCATGTGTATGATGATCATGAAGAAAGCCATTCCAGAAGCATTTAGGGGCACTATGTTTGAGAAAATCACTACAGCTAAAGAATTCCTTGCTGATATCGAGAAAAGGTTTGTCAAGAACGAAAAGGCTAAAATTGGTACGCTCTTGACAAATCTAATCTCAATTAGGTATGGAAGTAAATACAATATTGGGGAATACATTATGGAAATGCCTCATACTGCTTCAGAATTGAGAGCACTTAAGCTTGAACTCTATGAGGACTTGCTAGTGCATTTGGGTTTAATATCTCTTCCAGGACATTTCAATCAGTTAAGGTGAGCTATAATTGTCAGAAAGAGACTTGGTCTTTGAATGAGCTCATCTCACACTATGTCCAAGAAGAGGAGAGGTTGAAGCAAGACAAGACTGAAAGTGCTAATATTGCCTCAATTTCCAAATTTAAGGGCAAGGGATTAAAACAAAAGAAGGATAAGAAAGCTTCACACACATCACCACAAAAGAAACAACAATAGGCACCTAGTGCAATAGACGGTACCGGCTCTGGTACAGGTACGGGTTATTTCTTCTGTGGAGGTGAAGGACATAAGAAGAAAGAGAGTACCAACTATCACGCTTGGCGTGCTTAGAAAGGTATTTTACTTAATTTAGTTTGTCCTGAGGTTAGTTTAACTTCGATTCCAAGACACACATGGTGGATAGATTTCGGTGCAAGAGCTTACATCAGTGTGTCTATGCCGGGTTGCCTCATTGTCGAACGCCAAGTGATGGTGAAAGATACATCTATGTGGGCGATGGCAAGACAATTAACGTTGAAGCAATAGGAGAGTTTGGATTATTGTTAATGACTGGATATTATTTGGATCTTGATGAGACATTTGTTGTTCCGTCATTTAGACGAAATTTGATTTTGATTTCTGTTATGGACAAATTTGGTTATTCTTGTTCATTTGGAAGTGGAAAATTTAGTATGTTTCAGGATTCAAAATTGGTTGGTTCTGGTTCTTTATCAAGTTACGATAATCTTTATTCACTAGATATTATGCTTCATTTAATGAATCTCTGCATCTACACACACGAGGTGTGAAAAGGAAATTAACCAATGAGAATTCAGCAACGTTATGGCACAAGATACTGGGTCATATCTCCAAATGGAGAATTGAAAGACTTGTGTCTAACGAAATTCTCGATCCTTTAGATTTTACAAATTAGGAGATTTGCGTTAATTTTATTAAGGGAAAACAAACCAATAAAAGGAGATTTGTAGCCAACAGGACTTCAAACGTCTTAGGACTTATTGTGGGCCATTTCCTACAGTTGCATGGAATGGTCAAAATATTTTTTAACGTTTGATCGATGGGTTCTCGACGCTCTAGTTTGAGAATCCGTATCCGCAAGAGTACGGAGCCGGTTGTATGGTGGCGAGTTCTTTCAGAGCCGTGTCTCTCGAGGATGGATGTTATCGGCTTATCGGTGTCTTATTTGCCCTTATCGTCGATTGAAATTAAACTAATCTAAATTAGGAAAGCAGTAGTCATTGATTTGGTTTGGGTTTTTGTAACTAAACTTAAATTGAAATAGAAGTTTTGAAAGCATTAAAATACGAAAAGGAAAT
>BMAC01000301.1:789657-800085 GCA_014905375.1 Phtheirospermum japonicum | reverse complement strand
GCGTATCAAATGTAAAACAATAGACTAACTACTATTTATAATAACAATAAGAGTAATTAAGAACTCCATTGGCCTTAATCCATCCCCGGAACGGCGCCAAATTTTTGATCGATGAATTCTCGACGCTCTAGTTTGAGAATCCGTCTCCGCAAGAGTACGGAGCCGGTTGTAGGGCGGCGAGTTCTTCCCGAGTCGTGTCTCTCGAGGATGGATGTTATCGGCTTATCGGTGTCTTATTTGCCCTTATCGTCAATTGAAATTAAACTAATCTAAACTAGGAAAGCAGTAGTCATTGATTTGGTTTGGGTTTTTGTAACTAAACTTAAATTGAAATAGAAGTTTTGAAAGCATTAAAATACGAAAGGAAATTAAAACTTATTTAAACGATTAATCTAAACAACAAATTAAACCTAATTTGAAAAGAACTTAATCAGCTAAACTATTCAACTAAGAAAAATTATAATTTCAATTAAGGAAAAAGGAGGGAAAATTAAAGTCTTACTATTTGAAAGAGTCAACAACATTATTTAGCGAAAATCAAAGTTAAGAAGGAAGATTTTATTAAGGCTTCTAAAAGATTGAGAAATTGGTCTAAACAAGCAAACAACTTAAAAGCATAAGTTCAAAAGCTCAAAAGCTATAAAATGAAAAGAAAAGAAATTTGAGAATCTAAACAACAACTAAACTATGATCCACACATCAAAACAAGGATTAAAGCGATAACATAAAACAAAACAAGCTTAATAGAAAGATATTACCAAACTTTTGATTCAGCCAAAGCTTCAAATGGAAAGTTCAAGTCTCAACAATGGAAATGGCAACTTGAAGGATTCTTCACAAAAGAAAATGCCAAACAAAGGCTTCAACAACTAGCTAATGAAGATCTAACACTTAACTAAACTAGAGCTAATTAACTAATTACTAGCTTTTAAAATTTATCAAAATAAGATGGAAAAAATCTTCAATGGTTGGAAGGAGCTTTCCTTGGTCAAGAAAGTCCTCCTGCAAGTTGGTGACATGAGTGAAATGACGTTGGTATTTAATCCATCACGCAGGGGCAAAATCGTCCAAAAGTAGTGAAAAATCTGCTTTTCAGTCGATCGACTGTAAAGCAGTCGATCGACAGGCAGTCGATCGGTCATGTCGGCAGTCGATCGACTGCGCTGTCCAAAATGGCCAAAGTCCCTGGAATCCAGTCGATCTTGGGGTTCCAGTCGATCGACTAGAAGAGCAGTCGATCGACTGGATTGCTGCACCCGGCTCGATTCCTCGTTCTCTTCACGTCCGCCAGTTTATCGAACCTCATTCGCTGTGAATCCTTGCCCGTCCATACGATCCCGAGTCAATTGAAAATGGTACCAAATGAGCGCGGGCCCCGCTTGGACGTCCTGTGGCCAAGAAAAACGAAATAGTGAAAGAAACCACAAAAACTAATAAAAAACGTACAAAAACTAAGAAAACCTAGAACTAACAAAAAACGGCCAACTCAACTCCTAAAATACCTAAAAGCAAGCGAAACACATGCAACATGATGCAAAAATGGTAACAAAAATATGTACAAAAAGATGCAAATCAACGTTCATAAACAATTTTTCTAGATATGGCTACATATATCTCATACATGAAAATTCATAGTCATTGGACATGTTCAAATCCTTTAAGGCTAAAGTTGAGAATCAACTCAATAAAAGGATTAAAAGCGTTAGATCTGATTGTGGTGGTGAGTACTACGGTCGATATGATGGATCAGGTGAACAACGTCCAGGACCATTTCTTAAATTCCTAGATGAATGCGGTATCGTCCCACAGTACATCATGCCAGGTTCACCCACTATGAATGGTGTTGTCGAAAGATGAAATAGAACGCTTAAGGATATGGTAAGGAGTATGATTAGTCATTCTACCTTACCACAATCACTATGGGGAGAAGCACTTAAGACTGCAGCATATATCCTTAACAGAGTTCCAACTAAAGCAACTGATAAAACCCCTTATGAACTTTGGATGGGTAAAAAGCCCAGTCTGAAGCATTTGCATGTTTGGGGGGTGTCCAGCTGAGGCTAGGCCTTATAGGTCTAATGAAATACATTGGACACAAGGACAATTAGTTGTTATTTTTTTGGATATTCTGAAAGATCCATAGGGTACAAGTTTTATGATCCCACAACTATAACTATTTTTGAGACGGGAAATACCCGGTTCTTAGAGGATGTTGAGTTTGCGAGGAGAGATAGAGTTAATGGTTTTGTCTTTGAAGAGGAATATGTGGATATTCCCACGAGTGTTGTTGGCATTGATCAGGATTCCATTTCTGACTCTGTTCAAGGCACAAATCAAGACAATAACCTCCTATTCCACAATTTATTCCAAATCAACAAACTCTACAACCTCAAGAACCTATGCCATTAAGAAGGTCCACTAGGGAAAGAAGAAGTGCAATTTCAGATGATTACATTGCATTTCTCCAAGAAAATGAGACTGAAATTGGAGTGATAGAAGATGATCCTATCAACTTCCATCAAGCCATTGAAAGCTCAAATTCTCAAAAGTGGATAGATGCCATGAATGAGGAGATTAAGTTCATGAGTAACAATGGCGTGTGGGAACTTGTCTCATTGCCAGAAGGTGAGAAACCCATTGGTTGCAAATGGATATTTAAGACAAAGTGGGATTCAATAGGTAATGTAGAAAGATATAAAGCACGTCTTGTTGCAAAGGAATTTACACAAAAAGAAGGCATCGATTTTAAAAGAGACTTTCTCTCCAATTTCCTCGAAAGACTCTTTCAGGATTATAATGGCATTAGTGGCACATTTTGATCTTAAGTTGCATCAGATGGATGTAAACACAATGTTTCTCAATGGAAACATTGATGAGACAATTTATATGGTGCAACCTGAAAACTTTATTTCGGGAGATTAAAAGAATATAGTTTGCAAACTTAAGAAACCCATCAATAGGCTCAAGCAGGTATCTAGACAATTGTATTTCAAGTTTAATCAAGTGATCATCTCATTTGGTTTTGAGATGAATTTGGTCGATGATTGTGTATACCATAAGTTTTGGTTTTATATGTCGATGACATTTTGATTGCCATTAATAATATGGGCTTATTGCACGACACCAAGAAGTTTCTAGCTAAAATTTTGAGATGAAGGATCTTGGTGTCTCCTCTTTTGTGTTAGGGATAGAAATACACGAGATCGTTCTCGGAGTACTTTGGGATTATCACAAAAGAGCTATATTAAAAGATTCGTAAAAGGTATGGCATGCAGGACTGTAAACCAAGAGATAACCCTGTGACTAAGGAGACAAATTAAGTCTCGATAGTAACCTAAGAATAAATTAGAGGAAAAAAAATGCAAAAGATTCCTTATGCTTCAGCAGTATGGAGTCTAATGTATGCTCAAGTATGTACGCGTCAAGATATTACGTTCATTATTGGGATGCTAGGCAGATATTTTAGCAAGCCAGGACTAGACCATTGTAAGGAAGCCAAATGGGTCATGAGGTACTTGCGAAGAACAAAAGATGACATGCTCACATATTTGTGGCCAGATCGGATTGAGATCGTTGGATATTCCGATCATGCTGGATACCAAGATAGTATGAAATCTACGCCAGGCTATGTATTCTTACTGGATGGGGGTGCTATATCTTAGAGGAGTGCTAAACAGTCTATTATATCTTCCTCTACAATGGCAGCAGAACTTATAGCATGTTATGAGGCATCTAACCACGGAGTATGGCTCCGAAACTTTGTCATGGGGTTGTACATAGTGGATGGTATTGAAAAGCAACTTAAGTTATTTTGTGACAAAAATCCACAGTCTTGTGTTCTAATAACAATTGGAGCTCGACAAAGTCTAGGCATATAGACATCAAGTTTCTAGTTGTTAAAGAGAGAATTCAAAGTGAACAATTATCTATTGAACATATCGGTACAAACTCCATGATTGCGGATCCGCTTACAATGGGATTGCCACCCAAAATGTTTCATGAGCATACTGCTAGTATGGGTGTCAAACATTTTTGAGGATATTTAGTTTTAGTGGGAGTTGTGTGATTATAATGTTCTCTTTTGTAGACATTTTTTTCAGTTACTTCAGTTTAAGAATATTTTGAGTTTATTTTCTGCAAAAATTAAAGTTGTTTGGTTGATTCACACTTTAATTTTAGTATATGGTTGATATCACTAAGTTTTTTAAAGTGGACCAGTTGTAAATAAGCATGTTACGATCACAATACATGAAGTTCCCATGCTACACATCCACATCATGATCCATGTCATTCAGTTGTATTAACATACGTGACCATTTATGGGTCGAGTTACGATAAATGTAATGAAGGCCGCTTTGATCCTATGCTAATATGGCTGATAGACCAGATTGGATATATATATACATTTTGGTTATGACAGCAAAGTTGAGCTCGTAGGTTTATATACCTTCAATGTATAATTATAAGGTTACACAATGAGCCCAAGTGGGAGATTGTTGGATCCTTAATCCAACATTGGGCTTATATGTGAAATAATTATATATTGTAGACTGTCAAATAAGGCGGCCCACTTAGAAGTGATCAAATAAAGTTTAAGGTATTGGCTTTAATGTATTTAGGGAAAAAAACTCTTTTCCACCTGTACTTGTAGCGTTTTTATGGTTTTCAACCAAATATTTTTTTTGTTGTTATTAACAACCCAAAGTATGCGGGTTTTGCTCTTTGCAACCTTCAGGCTATTTTTCATTCAAAAAATGGTTGAATCGACGCACGTAAACCTCATGCCTCATTCTAAAAACATGAAAACATTGCCCAACATAATAATTGGTGATGAGGCATGAGGTTTACGTGCTTCGATTCAACCATTTTTTGAATGAAAAATTGCCTAAAGGTTGCAAAGAGAAAAATCCGCATACTTTGGGTTGTTAATAACAACAAAAAAAACATTAGGTTGCAAACCATAAAAATGCTACAAGTACAGGTGGCAAAGAATTTCTTTCCCATGTATTTAATAGGATGTGGGCCTTTGATGTGTAGATACTCAATAGGCTATCTATTTTAAAGAGGAGCTAATATAGGTAAACCCTAGATGACTCAAGTGTATAAGGGTTATGGTCCCTTGGTCATATGTATTACTATCAATTATTCTATTATGCATCCCATCATCAAAAGAGAGCGTACAGAGAAAGCTAAAGGATTCTCTAAAAGGATTGGATACGTATTGCTTTAGAAGGTCAAACCCCAAATTCAATCGTATATGGATTCAGGTATGCTTCCGTAGACTAACTTATGATTCTTAATAATTCAATATGATAGTTCCTCAATTATAGCGATGGATTTTGCTAAGATTTTATTATCTAACATGTGTGTGTGTGTGTGTGTGTGTGTGTGTGTATATATATATATATATAGGATTAGGATCATGTGAGAGCCAAATCCCTAAGTGGGAACTTTAGGAACCGCTATATTACATTATATGTGATGCTAATTTAAATAATGCAAAATGATATTTATATTTTCACATTGCTATTTTTATGTTCCATTGATTTTTACTATTATCTTATTAGCATGTACATGATTCATAAATAGCATCACATCCTATGTAATATAGCAGGCTTCTAGTTCCCACACAGGGATTGGTTCGCATGTGAACCCACCCATATATATATATATATATATATATATATATATATATATATATATATATATATATATATATATATATATAGGATTAGGTTCAAATGAGAACCACGTCAATATATGCGAACCTAGGGACCATCCTGACCTTAGATCTAATAATATGTGTGGACCAGATTTTTTCTATTTTTTAAATACATTAAATTATATATATGGAAGGAGAAGGGTGTTTATGTAAACTTACATAATCCCATTAATTAAAATAAATTAGAAAATCTGCCATTAAACCTAAATCTCGTCCCCTCCCCCGCGTCTGTTTCCTTTCTTCTCCAAAAAAATACAGAAAATGGTTGCAGCACTCCCCTCTTCGTCTCCACCACGGCGGCGGCTCAGCGAATGGTGAACGGCAACAGCGACAACTCGCGACGGCGACTTGAGCGGCGATTGGTTAGGCAACGCTCCGTCATCTTCGGGCCCGGGAGGACCTGCTCCTTCCCCGAAATCGACGGCGATGGCAACTGGCGTGGCAACGGCGACAGCAAGTCGGGCAGCGGACAATTGGCGGAGATGGTGTTGAAATCACGGGGCCTCTGGGTGGAAATTTGGATCGGCCGTGAAGGTGGTGGTTCGGCGAAATGGCGGCGGTTGTAAATCGGCGACAGCGATACGGCTCGACTGGGCTCGGCCACAGTCGGGTCTCGATCGGGCCATGACTGGGACAACAACAGCGACAACTCGCGACGGCGACTTGAGCGGCGATTGGTTAGGCGACGTTCCACCATATTCGGGCCCGGGCGGACCTGCTCCTTCCCCGAAATCGACGGCGACGGCAACTGGCGCGGCAACGGCGACAGCAAGTCGGGCAGCGGACAATCGGCGGCGACGGTGTTGAAATCGCGGGGCCTCTGGGTGGCAATTTGGATCGGCCGTGAAGGTGGTGGTTTGGCGAAACGGTAGCGGTTGGAACTCGGCGACATGGGCGACAGCGATACGGCTCGACTGGGCTCGGCACAGTCGGGTCTCGATCGGGCCGTGACTGGGATGGCATTATTTCGGGTGGTTGCGGTGTTCGTTGGGTGGATGGTGGATTTTCGGTGGTGGTTGTTGGCCGATTTTCGGTGGTGGTGGTTTGGATTTTCGGGTGGTGAGTCGGGGTCTTCGGTGATGGGTGACGGAGATGGGTGATGGTTGTTGTGCTATTCGGATGGTGACGGCGATTTGGATTTGGACGGCGGTGATGTTGAAAAATAAAAAGCAGTGGTAGTGTAGTAAAAAAAGCGCCGCAACAATATTAAGAAAGCACTCCAAAAAACTAGCACTGCCAACATAAAAAAAAAAAAAGCACTGCTGGTGGTGAGTCGGGCCTTCGGGGTGAGTGGGTGATGGTTGTTGTACTGTTCGGATGGTGACGGAGATTTGGATTTGGACGGCGGTGATGTTGAAAAATAAAAAGTAGTGGTAGTGTAGTAAAAAAAGCGCCACAACAATATTAAGAAAACACTCCAAAAAACTAGCACTGCCAACATAAAAAAAAAAGCACTGCTGAAGACTTGTGTAGTGCTTTAAATAGTCATATACAATGCTTTTAATATTCAGATTTTTAAATTTAATTATATTTATTTATTTTTACATTTTTAAATATGCAATATGTATCTAAAATCGTAGATCTTGAGAATGTGATTAATTTGATATATATTTCATTAAAAATGAATAAAAATTAAAAAAGTTATGGTTCGTTGAAGATTTGAGTTTTATTATAAATTTTTGAATTTGCAGTTATATATCCGTTGTGCTTTCTAAAAAGCAATTTAGTGCTCTTCRTAAACGTCGTTATATGTCCAAAATACCCTTTTTAATTATTTAATGGATTTCTTTAAATTATTACCATGCTTACATGTTATAATCTCAACCATCAACATTATCTAATCTAATGGTCAAGATGAGTCCCTAGGTTCGCATATATTGACAGGTTCCATTTGAACCCTATATATATATATGCGTGCGTGTGTGTGTGTGTGTGTGGGTGGGTGGGTGAGTTCCAATGAGAATCCTCCCTTATTTATGAACATGCGAACTAGTGCTTTAATTATATACCAGCAGCGCTTTTATTATACAATCACAGTGATTTATTAAAATATTAGTTATATACACCAGCAGTGTTTTTATAATATAATCCTAATACTTTTAATCAAATAAGAAAAAAAATCTTATACATCCATTTAATTAGATCTGAGACCCATAATTGACCTTAAGTTCACAAATAAGGACATGTTTCTCATTTGAACCCAATCCTATATATAAACAAAATCTTATGAAGTCCAAAAGTCCACAAGGTTAACCCTAGATTATCAATATCTAGGTTCAAAATTTCCCAAGTAAGGAAATCCCAATTAAATTAAGTACAAATAGCAAATATTGAACCCACATTACCATAACTTATGAAAGTCATAGATCTTGACAAGATCTCACCTTCCAAATTAGCCCAATCGTGCATAACACCACACGAAAAATCATCACCATATCTTCTAAAAGAAGGAGAAATTCGTATCCTCGTTTTATGTGTATGAACCAAATATCAACAAGAATACATCTCATATCAAGTGATGCATGTCCTAGGAGTTTTATAGCTAAAATATTTAAAGGAATTCTCATAAAAACAAATAAAAACAAATAGATTAAACTGTTGGAGATGCAGTCTGCACGCAAGGTCAATGGATTGTAAAGTTTTAACCCGGAAAATGAATTAACATTCTAAGTTGCTAAGGGGACTTGGTATATTGTGTCATAGATTTGATAGTACCTCCTCTTTATCGAGCAACAAAATTAAAATTTCATTTGATCGCATTGATAATAGATTTGTACGCGTGAGCTTATTTATTAGACCCCATTGACCTTAAATTAACAAAAAACTTCACCTCTTTTAGGATGGCTTAGGACATCATTCATTAGACAAGATATCGATTTTGTGCTTTCAGGAGAAACACATGTTTCTACAAACAACCCATATCTTAGTTTTTGAATCATCCATCCTTTTCACCAGCGTATTTTAGAACAGTAACTTTAACACCTGAGATGTTATAAAAGGTATGTCTAACAAATTAAAAACAAAAAGAAAAATATCATATTATACAATATGATAAGACAGATGTGAGGGCAAATGTCGCGGCATGTAGACTCATGTCCAAATAGAGCACATATTGAGAGATCTTTTCAAGGATAAAAATCTCTCATAATTTAATGTCTTAGTAAAAATCTCTGCAAGCTAATTTTTAGTGTTGACATACTCCATGTGAATAGTACTTCTCTCAACCAAATTTTGTATAAGTGATGTTGAATATCAATGTGGTTTTACAAAAATGCTGAACGTGACTCCTAGAAATGTCAATAGTACTAAAGTTATCACAAAATATAGTAAGAGTGTCATGTAAACCGTAGTACTCAATTATTTTATTCATCCATAAAAGCTGGAATAATAACTTCTTATAACTCCATACTCAGACTTAGTTGTTGACAAGGAAACACAGTTTTGCTTTTGACTAAACCAATATAGAAAGTTATTTCCAAGATAAAAACATGCACCAGTTTTACTATTCCTATCAGTAACATCACCTACCCAGTCAAACTCACTAAAACCAACAAGAACCATATCAGTTATACCACCTATGTACCGAATGATACATTTAATAACTGTTAAATGAGTTATTTTAGGATTAGCTTGGTAACTAGCAGAGACAAAAATACTATACATAATATCACGACGATTGGAAGTTACGTAAAGAAAACTTCCGATCATACTTCTATACAAGGTAAGATCTACACCTTCAGCCTCATCACCTTTAGATAAATTTGAAACCATAATAGTTTTAAAGTGAGAAGCCTTTTTAAGATTATAACTCTTTAACAAGTTACGACCATATTTGCTTTGAGAAATAAAGATGCCATGATGCAACTATTCGATTTCTAAACCCAAGAAATAACTTAACTCACCAAAAATGCTTAATTTAATCGTGGAAGCCAAGGAGTCTACAAATAACTTGTTAAAGTATTAGATGAAGTTACAAAAATAATGTCTTTCACATAAACTTGTGAAATAAGAATGTCATTACAAAATCATTGAACAAACATAGTTCTATCAACTTGTAACATCCATACATCCAATGCATATTTATTTAATTATTTATTTATCATCATGCATTAAAAATAATCTTAGTCCCAATCTCCATCGTCGCCACGAGTGGCCCACAATCTCCACACTTGCCACACCAGCGGCCGATCAACGTCACCACCCATCGTTGCGCCCAAGTCGCAGACGAAGGAGGAGAGGACCTTCGCGTCCACGCCACTGACCCAACCAGCTGCGTAGTCAAAGTCGACGTACTTCTAAAACTATGAATTAGAACCGGTAACTTGTTATCGCGTTTCTAGCTGCAGTCAAGGTAATTTCTAAAACCAATCATGAATTAGAACCGGTGGCCGTACAAGTTGTCATCGCGTTTCTAGCTGCGCAGTCAAAGTCGACGTTCTTCTAAAACCATGAATTAGAACCGGTAGCCGTACAAGTTGTTATCGCGTTTCTAGCTGCAGTCAATGTCTATGTATTTCCAATATGCTATTCTATGAATTATGTGGTTCAATGTGCTATTTTTGAGTTCTATGATTTAGTTGAAATATGTCAGTGTAACTATTGAGTATGTTGAGCTCATCCCAAATCAACGACGTGTTTTTCAGGTACAAAATGAAGATATCGAATGAAAGGGAAACGAGGAGGGGAATGAAAAACTGTTGATGTTG
>BMAC01000301.1:717837-785624 GCA_014905375.1 Phtheirospermum japonicum | reverse complement strand
TGTGAGATTTTCACCGACCATAAGAGCTTGAAGTATTTGTTCACTCAGAAGGAGTTGAATATGCGTCAAAGAAGATGGTTGGAATTGGTTAAGGATTACGACTGTACCATTAGCTACCATCCAGGGAAGGCGAATGTGGTAGCCGATGCGTTGAGTCGTAAAGGAGGACTGATGAGTTTACTGTCCGAACAAGATAAGTTGGTTGAAAAGTTCGCCAAGATGAAGATCGAGATGGTGATGTCTCCAAAGAACACGAAGGGGATCTTAGCATCCTTAGTGGTGCAACCAACTTTGAGAGAAAGGATCAAGGAAACTCAAACTTGAGATGGTTTCATAAGCAAGATGAAGGAGAAAGTGCGGAAAGGAACCATCAAAGGTTTTTCTTTAGCAGACGATGGAGTGTTGTTTTACGGAGGAAGAATTCAAAGCGAAGTATCCAAAATTTCGGCATTTCGGGTAAGTGCGGAATTTTGAGGACAAAATTTTTCTAAGAGGGGTAGGTTGTAACATCCATACATCCAATGCATATTTATTTAATTATTTATTTATCATCATGCATTAAAAATAATCTTAGTCCCAATCTCCATCGTCGCCACGAGTGGCCCACAATCTCCACACTTGCCACAACCAGCGGCCGATCAACGTCACCACCCATCGTTGCGCCCAAGTCGCAGACGAAGGAGGAGAGGACCTTCGCGTCCACGCCACTGACCCAACCAGACCACAGCCCATTTTTCAAACCCATCGCCAGGCCACCACCACAGCCACGTCAAACCACCACAAACCACGACCACCGCCATGACCCAAACGAGACCCGAAAACAACCCGGCAGCCCCATAAAACAACCCGGCAGCCCCATATTTCCAACATCACCACCACCTGTAAACCCCACGTAGCCAAGTCAAAGACGTCCGAAACCACAACCAAAACACGGCCAATCCGGCAATCCAACAACCAAAACCCAACGCCGAACCATCCGGATCACCACCACCAACCACAACCAGACTCGACTGCCGACCGCCACCCAGCGAACCCCATCGACTGCCGACTGCCACCCAGCGAACCCACAGCTGTTGCCGTCGCCTTTCACCATCACCGCCTTCAACCACTGTCACGAACCTGAAACCACCCCGTTTTAGCCCCACCTTGCTAAAACCCACGGCCCGGCCGCGCCACCAGTGGCCCACAACAGACGCCCCACTGTTTCCGTCGCTCTGCCGAACGCCGCCGCCCTTATTGCCCACCTGCCAAACGCCGCCGCCTGCACAATCGCCAAAGGAGCCGCCGAGTCCCGGGCCGCCGCCGAAGCAACCTTTCCCCCCCTCACGCTGAACCGCTACCGGCCCGATTAACCAAGACACCCAAATCCTCGGTCGCCGGGAACAAGACGGCAAACACACGACCTCAGATTTATGTTTTAATCTTGTTTTACGTTTTATCCACTGTTGAAAACTTGGTTATTTACATTATGATTATTTCCGCTGCGAATTTCTTGAACGTTTTGAAATATGTGAATCTTTTATGTTAAAATCATGAAAATTAGACATTTATTGTGACGCCAAGATTTCTATATTTAATTATTTTAAAAATATAAATCATTTTTAAACTAAAGTGAAATCGGGGCGTTACACAACTTCACCTCTTTTAAACCAAATTTAAGGAGAAGATTTAGTGAGTTTGTCAAACTATACATAAGGAGCTTGTTTATAACGATAGAGTGCCTTCTTAATATTGAACACATGATCAGGCTTAAAGAGATCCTCAAAACCATGAGGTTGAGTAACATGCACATCCTCACTAAGATTACCATTAAAAAAGGAGTTCTTAAAATCGATGTGATAAGATTTAAGATCAAGATTATAAGCTATTGCTAGCATAAATTGAACATTATCCACTCTAGCTGTCAGTGAAAAATTATCATCACAAAATACTCATTTTCTTGAAAACCATTTTGAATAACTAAATGAGCCTTTTTACGTAAAATATTCCCATGAACATCAAACTTGTTTTTGGAAAACCACATTGTTTTCATCACATTTCTATTAGTGGTATGAGAAACAAGGTCCCACCCATCATTATTTGTGAGTTTTATCGAGTTCACTTTTCATAGCCAAACACCAAGACTCATCTTTTATAACCTCACAAAAATTCCTAGGTTCAATAGAGGATACATAGTAATTGGTTCTTACCATAAAACACTGATTATCAACACAGTCCAACCTTACCATTTCGAATTTGGTGTCCTTGGATGTGGTCATGGATGTCGCCTTAAATGATATCACATCTCCATCAACGAATTTAAAATCCTACAAATTGCCTATTTCTCCGGTCATTTGATGGGAGCACCCACTATCAAGGTACAAAGAATCTTGAGGTTTTAGCTTCACCGCAAAGGGAAAAACATTACAATTGATATCTGATTTTTTAACCCAAACAGACTGCATACGACTAGAGATGCGAGGAGATGCTGGTGGCATCTGCATTTCAACATTTTTTTAACATGATCTGATTTTTGCTTATGATAATAGGGCGTAATGTGTCCCTGAGTATTACAATAAAATTCACGTCTCCTTGGTTTTTGGTTTTCGTTTAAAAGATATTTTGTATTAGGTGGGATTCGAGAATCTTGTTCTACCCGGTATAACCTATGAAAATGTGCCAAAGAGCTTATTCGAGAACACAACACCCTTTTTTGAAACTTTTCTTTCAAAACCAAGACGAATTTTATCATGTTTGACTCCTACTAAAAGGAATTCATCAAGTTTTGCTCTTCCCTTGTTAAATTGATCTAGAGTATCAAACGAGCTATCACTTTCAAATTTAACCCTTTCATACTCAGTCTCGATTTTGGTAAGTGCAGCTTCTAAACGATCAATGACAGTCCGTTGTTCAAGATTTTCAGAAGTAAAATGTTTGTGCATTTTTCTGAGAAAAACAATCCTTTTCTTTTGCTCTTGCCATTCATTTAGAAGGTCCTCGTAAGCATCAAGTAGTTTGGTATCAACAAAGTTACCATTGCCATTCTACGCAGCTGAGACAAATCTCTCAGTAACATTCAGACACCATATGATTGACAAGAACAAGACACGTCCACAGATGTTATGGGTAATTTAATGACATCCCCAGTCACATCGTGACCCTCATCGATAAAACCTTCCTTCAAAACAGCAAGGAATTAACGATCCTCAATTTTGAGTTCAAGTTCGTCGTCATTATTACTCAAGGTAGTATTGAAACTATTAGCATCAATTGTGTTAGAGCATTTTTTAGTAAAGTGACCACATCCATAGCACACACGACACTGGTAGACTCAAGATTTTTTATATCAAAAATTTTAACGAAAAATTAAGACTCTTGATTTTTCAACAATACAACTTTTTGAGGAGACTTTGAAGTGTTTTTGTTAGGGATTTGGTTTTGACGATGAGATTTGGAAAAATTTTCAATAAATTTTATAATAAGAGCAGCGTCTTCATCACCAAGATTATATTTGTCAAGCTCAACTGAAATCTCAATCATCTCATTGTACAAAACTTGGCCAGAAGAGGACGAGTTTGCTTGAAACGGAACGTTCCTTTCTTTAGTTTGAGCGGACATATTTAGAAATTTTAACTCAAAAGATTGGATAGGTCCAATGAGTTCGTCAAGGCCAAGTATTGACTAGTCATGAGCTTCCTCGATCGAATAGGGGAAAATTGCAATTTTTGTCCTGTAAGTTTGATCTCTTTTAATTCTTGTCCTGTAAATATATGCGGTTCGAAAATTGTCCTGTATTTTTAAAATCTTCGCGTTTTATGTCCTCCAAATATGTGGTTCGAAAATTGTCCTTTATCTTAAAGAAATTTCGCGTTTTATGTCCTCTAAGACCATAAAACGCGAAGATTTAGAGGACAACAAACGCGAAAATTTTTTAAGATACAAGACAATTTTCGAACTGTCTATATTTAGAGGACATAAAACGCGAAGATTTTAAAGATACAGGACAATTTTCGAACCGCCTATATTTACAGGATAAAAATTAAAAGGAGTAAAAATTACAGGACAAAAAATACAATTTTATCCTAGAATAGAATTTGTCGGTGTGAAAACTTGAAACCTTTTCACATGATACAAGTATCTTCTAAATTGGTTATTACGTATAATTGCACAAAATCACAAACAAATTGAGTTCTTAAGTCTCAAAAATATAATCTCAACTCATTCCACGACTTCAAATCTTTAGAGGGACTAGATTTGTTTTGTAAACTTTACATAGGGTTATCAGCGTGAGACTATGAAACTTTTTCACATGATTTAGTATCTTTAAAATTGATTAGTATGTACAATTACACAAAACCACAAATAAATTAAGTTCTCAAGTCTCAAAACTATAGTCTCGACTCATTCCTTGAGTTTAGACTTTTAGAGCTACTTAATTCATTTTGTAAACTTTATTCGGACTTCATTTGTATGGTGTTAATTTAGATTTGCCTTGTTATTCGCTAATTTGTTGATTTTTATTTCTTCCCTAATGTAACAAATTTAATTGACTCTTAGTAATATCTTAATATTTAGTGAAAATTATTTTTTTAATTAGTTATATTTGTTCATTTTTTTCAAACAATATTCATGATGTTGTTTACTATCAAAACACGTCCACTATATATATTAACCAATTTATCAAAGAAAAAGTCCAAAATTATCATACTTTGGTTATTTTGATGACGTAGCCGGATTTTATATTTTCTTATCATATTTATTTATTTATAATCATTAAATGAAACAAATGACTATGATTTACCATTTTTATCCGTTTTCCTTTATATTTTTAATTTTTTCTCATTCCTTTTTCCTTTTATTTCTATTGATGTTTTTCTTCTTCCCAAAATTCACATAAATCCGCAGTTGAATCCTCCATCGGAGGTTGCACAAACAATCGAACCAATAATTCAAGTAAATTAACATAGAATAAACCAAGAATAAACTCATCAATTATACACAAAGAACACATAGTAGAACGTATGACCCGAAGAACATACAATTTTAGCTAAATCAAAATCCAAGCAATCAAACGGGGAATAATGTATATCATACGACTATAATAAATCAATAACTAGTAATTATACACTCCAAGGCAGTATCTATAGCTGAAGCAATAAATCAACGCCAACTCAATTTGCCCCTTCTAAATAGTGTCGTTTGAACTAAAAGGAATTCTCAAATCACAGTACCCCACCGTCTATAATGCGGTCGACTCCAAGCGCCAACACCAACCACAACGACCACCGTGGCGGAAAAAGCCTGGGAAGTTGTCATTGTGAAAGCACTCAGTTCGGCAAACCGCACGTAATTGAATTTACTTAAGCAAAGCCCCTTGAACCGCTGGATTTAGACTCGTGTTTTTGTTTTACTTTTGAATCCCTTCTCTTGATTGAGTCGTTTGTGCAACCTCATGTGACATTAAAAATCGGTTCTATCATGATTGGTAAGAAAACTGAAAAATAGGTAGTTGGAACACGATGATAAGGTTCCTATGAAATTTAGATACCAAGATCAAGTCCAATGTGAGGTTAGTAATAAAGTAAATACGTAGAAGGTTATAGGTCCTGGCGTATGAGGTAATTATGTTAATATAATAATATGGTATTATGGTTAAATATCGTTATGAGACTTATTAGGTCGGTAACATGGTAATAATAAGTTTTTATGGTTATTATGGGATTATATGGAACCCCGAATCATAATATGAGATGATTTTCTAATTATATAGATTGAGTACGATTATAAAATTTAATCTCATCTTGGGAAGGAATTCTATTGGTTCGGGAACAAGCTTAAATAACCTTGTAAATAGGGGATCAAGGCCTTTTTCACATCATCATAAAAAACACTATGGCTAAGAATATTAATCTTCTCTATTATCTAATCTCGAATTGGTTCGATCTATCTCTTGGTAACAAGGGCGGATTTAGGAATGCGTATGAAAAGACAAAAATAATTTGATAAAATTGTGAGAATTAACTCGTTTTATAATAAGGTGAAAAAATATATTTTAAACTTTTTTAGTGTTGCGATAAATTATATAGAATATTAAAATAAAAAGGAAAAAAAAAGGAGTTAGACAAAAATAAAAATACATTTTATATTTTTTGTTTCTAAGTTGGTACCATTGATATAGAAGACACTCTTGTTTCAAACTCTTAAATACATTATTAAAATAAAAAAGAGAGAGATATTGTATCGGTGAAGAAAACTAAAGAGTAACAAATTCAATGCGCCGAGGTATTTCTGCTTCAAGTTGCTTCGCATAAATCCCAGTTGTTTGTTCAGCTTCTAAGTCATCAGCTTCCACTGGGGTATGTGTAAAGACTGCTTGATAGTGGGGGTCAATAATTATTTTGTCAAGCACGACACAATTGTTCAAAATGTATCTGACTAACTCAACATCACTGGAGCGGCCAAAATAGCCTAAAAATTTGAACACTTTGAGGTGTAAGTGTGGGAACGGCATAGCAGCATTATTCTTGCCTTGCGTTTTTGTCCTCGAAGGTTTATCCCAAATTGACTGCATCAAAAAACCAACACAATAGTAATATATAAGTAGAGAAAGTAAACATTTGTGATATAGATGACATTCAGTGCTCTTTTCACATTACCTAAACATCACCATATATGTATTAATACACCACCAATATGGGAAAGGAATAACCAACCTTTACAACAAATTCTTCTAGGTAAGGAGATGTCCTTAAAAAAGAAGCTAGTTCAATAAGACTTTCATCGCGCTTTGCAAAAAAATCTACGACCAACTTCTTCAATTTAGGGAAAGGAAAAGGGCACTCGATAATTTTCTGCAAAAACAACAACCACAAACAAATATGGGGCAAATCAATTCAATACGGAAAAATAGAAGCCACACTCTAACCAACCGTACCGTAGGGCTGCACAGCTTCAAGGTGAGAGTCTCCAATTGGGAAATGCAGCAACTTAGTGCACGAGGTAATTGTTTTAAATAAATATTATCATGGCCACCCATAACAAAAAACTCAACAAGCATCGGAACATTCTCGAGCAGGAGCCCCTCTAAACTTGTAAGAGTAAGTGAGGTAAGATTCGGAGCATTGGAAACCTTGATGGATTTTAAACGGGTGCAATGGTATATCTCCAAGTGTTTTAACGAACCTCGTACTTGAAGATTCGATAATTTCTGTGCATTGTGGACAATCAGTTGCTCTAGAAATGGGCAGTTACGTAAAAAGAAATCGATAGCTTCATCAGTCACAGCAACAGATTTCAAACACAATGCTTTCAGGTCTTTAAAGTCAAAGGAAAGTGTACGAGACGTCAACAACTCTTGAGGGAAGACGTACATTTCGCTTGAACTTGTACAAAAATCACCATATTCCAAAAGATCCAATTCCAACCTCTCAACTCGTCTCGCAAAAGCGAACTTAAGCCACTTGGTGATTGCTCTCTGGGCTGGTGGGCCCAAATCAAAACAGATTCTAAATTCTTTCAACGTAGCACGCCCTTTGTGCGATCGGAGGACCGAGTTCACCCATTTCACATACGTGCGCCTCTCCATAATGCGTAACTTGGTTTCTTTATAACGTTGTGCGATCCTGCACAATGCACTATTGGCATCGAAGTCGAGACGTGAGTTGTGTTTCCAAAGGTTTACCCAGCGAGACGAAAGGACGCTAGTGCGTGCAGCTTCCTTTAGCCGTAGGGAAGATAAAATATCAATGAGAATGTCATCCGGTAGCCGACTTATCCGATCATCATCGGCATCGGCGTGGTATCTCTTAACACGCTATCAACAACAAAGTTATTGACTAATTAAACAATAATAAATCCCAAATTCAAAAAAGAACTAAAACTTGTTACCAATATTATTATCTACATATATATTATGTTGAAAGTATTCTAAATATAATAACCACACCTTCTTTGGTTGAAACTTGGAATCAACATTGACACGCTTCCCAGCCATTGAGTCTTTGGTCGGAAATCGATCTCTGCACATAAACAGAAACTGAGAAATTTAAAATGAATAAGGAAGAACAGAACTATTAGTATTATTTTCCCTTTTCATTGTTGTAGCCGCAGAGTCAGTATATTATATATTAATATATAGTATTCAAGAGTGGGCAGTCAGGAGCCATACGAAGTTGGGCTCGATAACTTATAGGGCTTCGGTAATTAGCAGCTACCTATTTTAGCTAATTGTATTATTTATTGGAAAAATCACCTTTGATACACTTTTCAAAAAAACTAAAATCTTTATATAAATCATACAAATCTTATATTCCTTTATAGGTCATATTGTAGAATTAACTAGTATTATACCCGTGCGTTGCACGATAATTTTTATTTTATTTTATCTAAAATAAAAATAATTATTTTAAATGTATTAAAATATTTAAATAAGAAATTGTATATATGTATACTTAAGTTATGTATATATGTGTTTGTGTGTGTGTATTTCGATAAGAACTCACACCAGAGATGGTTTTACCATAACCGATCCCTATATATAAATCATTTAAATATTAATTAAAGATTGAATAGTATTCAAAATGATATAACCTTCATAAAAGGAATTTTATTATACAAAATGTACTTTACAAATTATGAAAAATTTTCTTACACAACATTTATAATTTTGTTACTATGTTTATTCCCATCATCGTCGATCAATATTTTCAAACCCTTGCGATTGTTCACCCTTGATATAGCAACGTATAAATAACCATGATTAAAAATTAACTTCTTCAAGAAAAGTCCAACATGAGAGAGAGAGAGAGAGAGAGAGATTGTACTTGAATTTTGTTGATCATCATAGCATATGACACAATCAGAGAATTTTTTCATCATTGGGACTTAAAAGGCAACCTCGGATTGAATGGTGTGACAGTCATTCTAGGGATTAACAACAATGCACCTGCATTGCTTCCTTGATAAATATTAGACTATACAGTATGATCGTCAAGTCAACAACCAATATTACACAACACAAGGGAATGATCGATATTTCTCAACAACATGAGTGGAATTCTAATTTTTAATTTTAGCTCATAGTTCGGGATCCATAATATTTAATGGTATTTAGAAACTCTGATGAGTAGACGTCCTACAATATGTCAATGTTTGAATCGGATTTGTATGTATTATCAGACCTAAGATATACTTTACATTCTTCATCATTTTATGACATCATATATTTATTAATCAAATCGACGACATCAACTGTGGGGAAAGAATAGCACGATCCTCCAAATAAGTGAAGCATTCAGTAATTTTTTCAAATTGTGGATATGTGCTCGCCACAATTGACGGAACATGGTCAACATCATCTTTCAATAATAGATAATCTGGATTTCAATTTGAACGATACCATCATTTGGTCCTCCAACTATTACATCTCCTATAATATTTATCGAGTTGAAAATATTCTTTAACTTGACAATTGGGATCTGAATTGTGACTTTGCAGCACCACATTCTTGGTCTACTTCGAAACTATGTAATGAGTCCATAAATGCGAAGATTTGATCACTATGTGAACTATGTCTGGTCTAGTGCCTTTTGGAACAACCGGTAAAATTTGATGAAAATTTTCACTAAAAATTATTATTTTATTATCAAATGGAAGTTGCGTATTATAATTGTTTTACGATCTCATCACGTCTTTCAATATTTTGTCCAAAATTTTAAAATAATGTCTATGCATCATTGGAGGTCCGTCTCAAATAATGACATGCGCATCATTCATTAATTTTGCAAGTGGAGTACCAGTAATGATCAAAATCTTGGTGAATATTAAAAGTAACCCTAAATCTGGAATGTCCAGTTCTTCCTTTTGAAATAAGAAGAGAAGTTATGTCGTTAGATATTACATTAAGAACAATTTCACTATTAGATTTAACAGTTGTAGAAAGCATCATCTGTATCTATATATGAGAAATATACCACCCTTGGTTAAATGTACTGCATCCATGACTTTATCAATTTTGGCGGAATATAGTAAATTCGTACTAATGAAAACAAATCTAGCTTCCTAGGTGTCCATTCTTTTAATTTTTTTAGTACTAAAAAAGATTTTAGGAAACTCAACATAAGACAACTCTGTGCTTCCCGATTTCTCTTACTTACCTCGAATTACGTTTCATTGTGTTCACTTATCATTATCATTATAAAATACATTATGCTCTTATGGAAGATAAAAGCTTAAACACATGATAGTTGGAGTTTTATACTGAATTTCATAAACTAATATTCTTCACGTCGTTTCCCATGGAGAAATGTAATGATAATTATAATACATGTTGATCTCATCAATCTTTTTATCCTCTACATCCCCACATTTGTTCTAATAGATTGTTATAGTGAGTCTATAGTTACATTTATTGACATATTTGAATAAATACTTGATAGATCTAAATTGGTTACACTACTTAACATTTAAATGAGCTACACAATTCAATAATAGATAAAAATTATGGGAAACGACCCTCTGAAGAAACCGCTAGTAAATGTAGCGGGCAAGACAACATGAGTACCAACACTTGAACCATCTGTTTCACCTCGTAACACTACATCAACAATCCCACTGTACTTCTCACCTCATATTTCTTTTGATGAATTCTGACGTACCACAATTTTGAAGATTTAATAATCGTATATGCATCAATTATAAATTGTTGTGGGAGTCGTCGACTATATAGAATAGTGAGTACCTCCGTGTCTCTTTCATGCAATCAGATGATCTTATTAATTGTTTTTAATATTAATTAGGGTATTCATCCTATTTATGTTAAGAAAACTTCTACATAATTAAAAAAGATAAATCATCATTAATATTAAACATTATTTATGAGATCAACTCAAATAAAAAGTATTGAATCGTAATAATATTTGATAGCCAATAAAATAAATGTTGAATTATGTTGTTATTTTTATATAATTTTAAAAATTGTGGTGTGTGTGTGTGTGTATATATGAAATGATCTTTTTATTTTTAATATTAATTAGGGCATCTATCCTAATTATATTCAGTAAATTCCTATATAATTAAAAAATAAAAATAATTCTACGTGATTTATTTTTCTCTTACATTGTTTTATATATTGTCTTCAATGTCCAGTATGGATTGCATGTCTGCTACAATTTCATGTGAAGATATTTTTTTCCTCCGCACGATGAGCAAATAATAGTATAAGTATTAATAAAATATAAATATTACAATGATGTTGAAGCGATTAGTATGTAAAATATAAATGCACCAAACAGAATAAATTCAATTTTGAACTTCAAATGATATTAAGTATGACATGAATGCTTTCAAAATTACTGTGTTTAGTCATTTGCATTCAGATGCGGCCTTCCTTTTTTGGTTTTGGAATTAGTTGATCTTTTTCCAAATATATTGTAGTTGATGTCATAGTGTTCATTCCACTTAGTGTTGGGTTTGCAGTTGTATTGTTTACGCGATTTCTGAAATAATAACTAAATACATTATTTTATGAGATCAATTCAAATAATAAAGTGTTGAATCGTAATAATGTTTTATAAACAACATGTTGATAKCCAATAAAAATAATATCAAATTATATTATATTGGGCATTTTTGTATAATTTAATTAAATAAAGTGATCAAATTATTTATGAGAAAAAGTGACAAATTTGATTTGATATTGTTCGACTCRAAATGAAAATAACAAAAAAACGTAAAAGAAAGCTAAAAATAACATATAAGTGATTATATATATATATATATAATATTAATATTTATTATTTCTAATGTTAATTATAATATCTATCCTAATTATATTAAGAAGATTTCTACATAATTAAAAGAGGAAACTAATCCTAAGTGGCTTTTTAATTAAAAAAAAAGAATCAATTCATAATTAATTAAATAAGGTATATATCATAATTATGTTAAGAAAATTCCTACATAACTAAAAGATGAAACTAATTCTAAGTGGCTTTTTAATTAAAAAAAGGAACCAAATCTATTAATTAAATAAAGCATATATCATAATTATGTTAAGAAAATTTCTACATAACTAAAAGAGGAAACTAATCCTAGGTGGCTTTTTAATTAAAAAAAGAAACCAAATCATAATTAATTAAATAAGGTATCTATCATAATTATGTTAAGAAAATTCCTACAAAACTTAAAAAAAAAGAAAATAATCATACATGACATTTTTTCTCTACAAAACTAAAAAAAAAATCCTACGTGGCATTTTTTTTCTCTCCAGACCTCTCCTTTAATATATATATAGATTTTGTATGCAATTTGTATGTATAGTTATCAAGTAGAAGGAGAGAAAATTGTGTAATTTAAACCGGTAAAAAACCAGATTCATTCATTCATTCCAGAGAGCTCCCACCTTTACATATACGCAGCACTACAAGACAAAAAGGAAGAGAAAAACAGTTTTGCCCTCGTTCTCATGTGTATGTGTGTGTGCATGTTAATTGCATGTGCATTACATTTCATCTGCATGTAAAATGCATTTTGACTAAGTCAACACCCCCTCCTCAAGATGGACAGTGGTGATCAACAATGCCCATCTTGCCCAAAAGAAGATGCAGTTGTGCTGGAGCTAGAATCTTTGTGAAAAGGTCTGCAAGCTGGAGTGAAGAGCTAACAAACCGAGGTTGTAGAAAACCGTTTTTGAAATGATCTCGGACTAGATGACAATCAATCTCAAGATTCTTTGTTCTCTCATGGAAAATAGGATTTTCAAGAATATGAATGGCCGCCATGTTGTCACACCACAGGGGAATAGGTTTAGGGATCTGTAAATTAAAATCTGCAGCAATGTATGAAATCCATTTTAACTCACAAACAGTAGAACCAAGGGCTCTATATTCTGCTTCAGCAGAAGACCTAGAGACAGTATTTTGTTTTTTAGTTTTCCAGGAAACTAGGGCTTGGCCAAGGAAAACACAATAACCTGTGAGAGATCTTCTTGTGTCCAGACAAGAACCCCAATCCGCATCACTATAGGCAGTGAGAGTATCTAGAGAGCTAGCAGGATAGAAAAGACCTTGAGAAGGATTGTTCTTTAAGTACCTGACCAAATGGAGGGCAGCTTGCCAATGAGATAAAGATGGGGAATTGACAAACTGACTAAGTTGCTGAACTGAATATGTCACATCTGGTCTAGTGAAGTTTAAATATAGTAAACGGCCTACTAACCTTCTGTATTTAGAAGGGTCAGTAAAAGGTTTGGTGAGGTCAGCAACAAGCTTTAAACGAACAGGTAGAGGTGTAGCTTCAGGTTTACAACCAGTCAGACCTGTGTCTTTCAGAATTTCAAGAATGTACTTTCTTTGATGAAGATAAGTGCCTTGTGTACCTCTAGCAATTTCAATTCCCAAAAAATATCTTGCTAATCCCAGGTCCTTAATAGTGAACAGGTCATCCAAATAATGCTTCAAGTCATCAATAGCAGAGGAGTCATTTCCAGTGATCAAGACATCATCCACATAGATTAAGAGAGCCAGAAAGTAGTCAGGTGTTTTCTTGAGAAATAGACAATGATCATGCCTATATTGAATGAAACCAAAGGATAAGAGCTTAGCAAATGTGTTTGCTTGCCCCTGTGTCAATGATCCAACTTCCTGGTTTGACATTATCATGAATAGATAGAGCAAAGTGTAAGACAGGGTTATCCTCACATTTGGCTAGGTTAACATAGTTATTTCTTGTCTTTTGGTCAGTTGTGAATTCTTTTTCTGAAAGGTACTTTGTGACTTCTTGTTTGATCAAAGAGGATATGTCAAGTTGACTGGGAAAATTGTTCTGTAACTCTGCATAGTTTCTTGAGTTGTCATGAGCACTAGTGTTGGTCATGTTTGCATTGGCTTTATTTCTTTGCTCCTTGAGGTCCTTGTACCAATCAGGTACTCCATGCAATTTGAAACACTCTGATTTCTCATGTCCAATCCCTTTACAGTGATCACAAATCAGATTATACTTCTCCTCCTTGCTTCTACTTGTGTTGAATTTCCCTGAATAACTTTCTCCATTTGAGCTCCAGTTATTTTGCATATTTTTCCCAGAAATGTTGTTTCTGGCCTGAAATCCAGAATTCTGTCCCTTACCATTATTTCCATAACTCCTTCCTGCATTTCCAAATCTAGACAGTAAAGCTGAATTCTCATTTTGCTCAGGACCATAGAATAGGCTTTATTTACAGTTGGCAAAGGATCCATTAGAAGGATTTGACTTCGAACATGTTCATAGATATCACTTAATCCCATCAAAAATTGCATCAGCTTTCTGTTATGCTCAATGTTGTGTAATTCCTTTTTGGTTCCACATGCACAGGCTGGAATTGGGATTAGAACAGAATATTCATCCCACGGTTTCTTCAATTTTGTGAAATAAACAGCAACAGAATTAGTTCCTTGAGATAATGTGCCAATTTCCTTTCCAATTGAAACAATAATGGACCATTGCTTTCCCCAAATCGTTCACATAGGTCAGACCATAGTTCTCTGGCCGAATCAACATACAAAAAAGCTTCAACTATATCTTTTGAAATTGAATTCAGTAGCCAAGATGTGATCATGTAATCTACTTTTTTCCATTGTTCATATGATGCAGAATCAATTTGAGGTTTCTCTATTGTGCCATCTATAAACCCTAATTTACTCTTTGCACCGAGAGAGATTCTCACAGATCGGCTCCAAGGAAGAAAGTTATTACCCGTGAGCTGCATAGTGACTAGAGCCATTCCCGGATGATCCGAGCTTTGCATATGGAGTGGATCCTCTTCTCGATTTGCAATTTGATTTGTGGAAGAAGAGGTCGCATTTGAATTCAACGCCGGCCATGGATTCGCCTGAGTTCTGTGCGCCATTTTGTGCTCTGTTTCTGAGCTTGATTATTTATGGGAATGATGGGATGTCAATATCCTGGGCTCTGGATACCATGTAGAATTAATTTTTTATGCAATTTGTATGTATATTTATCAAGTAGAAGGAGAGAAAATTGTGTAATTTAAACCAGTAAAAAACCAGATTCATTCATTCATTCCAGATAGCTCCCCCCTTTACATATACGCAGCACTACAAGACAAAAAGGAAGAGAAAAACAGTTTTGCCCTCGTTCTCTCGTGTATGTGTGTGTGCATGTTAATTGCATGTGCATTACATTTCATCTGCATGTAAAATGCATTTTGACTAAGTCAACACATATTAATTTCATTAAATCCAAAATTAACATTTAAATTGTCAATTATACCATTATATATTACATAATGGAATCATTTTATGTATGGTAATAGCACCGCTCAAGGATCCTCAAATCTTTTGGGTCCAATTAACCTTCTTCTCATCTTCAGTCGAATTTATTCGCGTTGACAACTAGTATTCTTCGATACACAATGTTTATATTGTTCATATATCTTCTTGGAAGCACCACAGTTATAATGGATATCAATACAATTTTGTCTGAATTCTTTTCGACTTCTTTTTTCGATGCAATTAATCTTATCCAACTTTTTTTCATCCTATATTAATCAACTTTATTGAAATACACCAAAAAATCTTTTAGCATATGTTACTGACGAGTTACCTATGTTGGCGGCCATTTTTGCTAAAATTACCTATTCTGACGGCCTATACCCGTCAACAATATTAAAAGAAAAAAAACATACATAATTATTTATAGGGATAAATAATAAATATAAAAATAATATATTTAATAAGTTTCAATAAATAGTAATATATATTTATAATAATATTTTTTACAATATAATTTTTAATAATATATATAATTAAATTGAATCATTGATAAATAATATATATATATAGGCATATATAATAAATATAAAATATAAATTTATAATAAATACTTTTAATTAAGAATATTAAATTTTATTACTATTCTATGTATATATAATAATACTAGTATTCATAAATATTATATATATAAATAAAAATACCAATTAATTAAAGTTTATTCTAATATTTTATTTATTATTATCTAAATATATTGTTATTTTAAATTTATATATATAAAAAACCTTTCAATAAATATTATTTAATTATAATACATCATAAAATAATATTATATATTTATAATATAATTAATTATTTATAAATATAATATTATATACATAACTAATTAGTTAATCAATTATAAATATAATTTAACTGTAATATACATTTATAAATATAATATAATTATTATATATTTATATGTATCTTTATATTTATAAATAATATATAGTTATAATTATTTATAATGTATATTAGAAAAATATTAATATTATATATTTATAATATCATATTCATAAATATAATTTATAACTTAGTTACACATCTAATATATATTAAAAAAATATAAACTCTCACATGTAATTATCTTGGCGATACGTTAACACAATTCCTCTATTTACAAGAGGTCGCAGTAGGATAGGTGTGATAAGATTTAGTTTTCCTCAATTGAGGATTGTAAACAATAATAAACTTATATTTAGAGTACAAGAGATCCTATAATCAACGAGGTAAATCAATCTAATAATTACATAGAATCAAAACATAAATATGTATGATTCTTAAATTAAAACGGAAATATGTATGATCCTTAATTAATGTTAACACCCCCCTTCAAGCGAAGCGGATGCAGGCAGACGCAAAGCTTGGAACGAAACAACTCAAAAAGAGGCCGTGGAAGACTCTTTGTGAAAATATTTACAATCGGAAGATGAGACGGAACAAAACGAGTGAGTAAGCGCTTAGCAGTCACAAGCTCACGGACAAAATGATAAATAATGTCGATGTGCTTAGCGCGTTTATGAGCTACAGGATTTTGACTAAGAAACAAAGCGCTTTTGTTGTCACAAAGTAAAGTAGGTGGAGTATAAGGCAGAGCATACAACTCACAAAGGAGAAGAGTTACGAAAATGGCCTCAGAGGTAGTATTGGCCATAGCACGATACTCCGATTCACAACTAGATCGAGAAACGGTGGGTTACTTGCACTCTAAGAGACAAGATTTGGACCAAGAAAAATGGAATACCTATAGGTCGATCGTCGAGTATCCAAACAACAAGCCCAGTCAGCATTGGAATAAGCTACAAGAGTGGAGGTACTGCGAGAGAAACCAAGACCATACCTCAAGAGTACTCTTAACATAGCGCAAAATACACTTGACCGTCTGGAAATGGGTTGTAGTAGGGGATGCTTGAAATTAACTGACCGTGTTAAAAGCGAAAGATATATTAGGACGAGTGATGGTCACGTACTGAAGAGCACCAACAAGAGAGCGATACAGTGTCAGGTCCAAAAAAGGTGTGCCAATAACTCGAAACGATTCATCCGCAGCAAGAACAGTAGAGACAGGTTTGGACTCAAGTAAATTAGCACGGAGCAGAACATCACGAGAATATTTAGAATAGCCCAAAAATAAACCAGATAATTTGTAAGATACTTCAAGACCAAGAAAATAGTTGAGACGACCAAGTTCATTGATGGCAAACTCCTTACAAATTCAAGCAACAAGCCGAGTAACAAAAGCAGTGTCACTGCCACTAATGATGATATCGTCCACATTAGGGGTGTGCAAAAATAGACCGGACCGGTGATAATCCGGTCCAGTCYACGGTYCAKRAAAATKGGACTTTYYGGGKTCCGGTCCGGTCCAAACCCGTAATTTTCCGGTCCGSACCGGAATTGGACCGGTTTTCCTTTTTTTTTTTAATTTTATTCATTTGTCATTTTTAAAGAAAAAAATATTGTTGTTGTTTATATTGTCCATAGAAATCAAGAGAATGAGTTGTTTGTAATTTTATACTATAGTGTAATTGATCATTTAATTAAAACATCTTTCCTATTACTTTATAAATTTACGGCACTATTGTTTACAATTATATTATAACATTAATATTAATACTAAGAAATATGTTTGTTAGCATTTACTATTAGATCATATTAATTTGAAACCTCCCATAATTTCTAAAATTAAATTACATAAAATTAGTTTGTTAAAAAAATAAAAAAAACTCAAAAAACCGGTCCAAACCGGTTTTGACCGGACCGGAATTTCCGGTCCCGGTCCGGTCCGGTCTCCGGTCCAAGGGTCTCTAAAATTTTGGTCTACCGGTTCGGACCGAAACCGTAAATTCCGGTCCAGTCCGGTCCGGTCTGGACTGGTTGCACACCCGTGGTCCACATACACCAGGAGGTACAGAAGAAGAGAGCCACGACAATTAATGAAGTCATCCGATTTCTAAATATTTTTTCTATATTAATTGATTCCTAAAATTAATTAACGCAAGATTAATGGTTCTTCACTAAATATGTCCTTTTTCCTAATAATTTGATTTAGGACACCAATTCCTAATCATTTTGTAGAGTCTTTGTTCTCATTTAAATGTGTTTCTACATACACATATTTAAAGAGTATTAATTGGTAATATACGTATATCTAACATAACTTTCTAAGTGATATGTTATTATTGAATCTATAACAAAGATAGGGATGATAAATTAAGTGAGTATATTATGCCATTATTTAATATACATAGTTGGATATATTTAACTATTGTAATTACTCTCTTTCTCTCTCTATATATAGATATATAGATTTGTGAACAATGATTAAAAAAAATCATTTCTACACTCAAACTATTCAAATTAATCTTATAAACTAAAACATTTTTCATTCTTATTGATTGTATTAACTCATTTTTGGTTCATCCTAAAGGAATGAAAAAAATTACCAAGTCAACAGTTATTGGCAGTAAAAGACAATTGTCTATCATAAGTCATGACGGTAGTACTCATATTTTTTATAGTTTTGTGATTTTGTTTGTATAGTTCCATGATCTCTATTTGAATATCATAATTTTTTATATTAAATTAAATTTGATAATAGAATAAAAAATATGAAATGTTTTTTTTAACTTAATATGCAATTCTTTTTTTCTTGATGAAGTTTCTCTAAAATGCATATTTATTTCGATTTTTATTTATATAATATGTATAAAGATTGTGCATACAACTTAAACTCGCAAATATTAGAAAATTTCTTTACTACAATTAATTACTTAAGTTTATGCTTTGATAAATTATAATATTATAATTTAATTATATCAATTAATCTTACTAAATTCACGAAATGTTATTACCAAAAGTTATTAAATAAATAATAAATATAGCAAAAGTTATAATCAGGAATTTTAATATTAAATAATGATATTTTCTATCCCGTTATAAATTCAATGTTTTTTTTTTTTGGAAAAATTATCTTTGATAATAAAATAAACAAWGCTTAGTTTTATCTACGTATTCAAGTTAGTTTTTCTTGATGAATTCACTATTATTTACGTATATGTTTCACTAAAATTAATATTAACATGTATATAAATTATTTAGTTATTATACAGATGATCATATCTTACAACATGTACTTTATATGATATTTATAAAGTTCATCAAATTCCAAAACATCCCAAACTTTTATTTTGCAGAAAATACCAGTGTATCTGAATCGACTTCCATAGACCGTTACACAGATCGGGACAATGATACAAATAATTTACAACCATCGGTAGTGGCTAAAATTTTATATCATTTACAGAGATTTCCAATGACCAATATTTCTAATGATAATTTATTATTTTACTATTATAACTGTATGTTCTTATTTTATTATAATTTTTGTTCAGTTATAACTAATTTTAAATAATTTCTGAAATGATACACTCAATCTTAATCGAGCTTTAGGTTCGTACCATTATTTTTAAACTATATTATTGTTAGGATTATTATTATCACCATTATTATTATTGTTATTATTATTTTTGTTGTTGTTGTTGATGATGATGATGTTATTATTGTTGACATAATATACTTATCAATTGACAAGTATAATTATATAGTCTTTAATTATTTGTCCAGTTATACCTTAAGTCTTACAACTTTCGTTATTGTTTTAATAAAAAAATTATTCCTTAATTTACGTAATTGACAAACAAGATACATTATTCATAAAATAAAATTGACAAATAATCTCATTATATTTTTTAATTTGATATAGTATATTATTATTAACAGTTGAATTAAAATATTTTTAATTCTTAATGATTGTATTAATTCATTTTTATCATCCTAAAAAAATGAGAAAAATCACCAAGTCTACAGTTATTGATAGCAAAAGACAATTGTCGAATATAAGTCATGACGACAGCATTTATATATATATATTTTTTTTTGTTTCATGATTTCGTTTGTATAGTTCATGGTTTGTGTATAAATTTCATGATTTCTAAAAAACTAAATTAAATTTGATAATAGAATAAACTATGCTTTATTGTTTTTTTTTTTTTAATTTAAGGTGCAGATTTTTTCATTTATTGATGAAATTACTCTAATTTACATATTTATTTCTATTTTTTATAAATAAATAGTTGTAAATAAATTGTGAGCAGAACTTAAAGTCACAAATTTTTTAAAATTCTATGACCTCAATTAATTACTAAAATTTATGTTTTGATAAATTATAATATTATAAATGAATTATATCCCTTGAACTTATAATCTTTAGTTAATTTTCGCAATAAATGTTAATAAATACATAATAAATACAAAAAAAGTTATAATTAGTAATTGTAATATTAAAATAGTATTATTTTCTATCCTGTTATAAATTTCATGATTTTTTTATTCAATTATCATTGATAATAAATTAAACAATGTTTAATTTTATCCAAGTATTTAATTTATTTTTTCTTTATGAATTCACCCTTATTTACGTTTTTATTTTGCTAAAATAATTTTAATATGTGTATAAATTATTTAGTTATTATACAATCTATTTATGTAACAACATGTACTTTATATGTGATTAATAAAGTGCATCAAATTCCAAAACATCCCAAACTTGAATTTATATTTTAAATACAAATGTATGTGAATTGACTTCTATAGAGAATTATACAGATCAGGATAATGCAACAAATAATTTACAGTCATATGTAGTGGCTAATGTTTCATATCATTTTCTGAGATTTTCAATAACCGATATTTCTAATGTTAATTTATTATTTTAATATTCTAATGATATGTTATTATTTCACTATAAGTTATGTTACTATCACCATTATTATTATTGTTGTTTTTTGTTGTTGTGGTTGTTATTGTCACAAAATACTTATCAATTGACAGGTATAATTCTATAGTTTTTACATTATTCACAAATCGTTTAAAAATCATGCATAATTATCTATTTCTGCAAATGTTTCAAGAAGATGTAGTTACTCCTCCTGCATTAATTTGTATGGAAAGTAGCTCAGCTATTATACAAAACATGGATCAATATCAGGCAAATTCCAAACGAAAAATGGGAAGACCTCCTAAAAATTCAACTGTTACTAACAACGGTATTACTCTTTAGAGCATTAATTGAGTTCAATTTTTATTTAAGTTATACTGTTATTTTCTATATGATAGTAAACATATTTAATAAATTAAATATTATTTGGTGTATTGTCTGTATTTGATTATAGAGAGCAAAGTTTCTCAGTTTTTGATAAATTAAATAGAGAAATACACACAACTCAATATAGAAATCAGAACTTTTATATACCACCAAAACCATTAATTAGCTATAATAGTATTTTATGAAAACAATATAAGTGTAGTTCATAAGTTTCACAGTGAATACAATTAATTCTTCATATAGAAATGGACATTAGTGCATCTGTTGTAGTTGATTTCTTCTTTTACATGATAATTTTATTGGTAATAATTGATAAATAGAATATATAAAACTATTATCCATTGGCTTTGATATATTACACAAATTTCGAATAGTGATACATATATATTTTTATTTATTTAATGTACTCATGCTTCAAAAAGAAATTTACCAATATCTTTTAAGGTAAACCTTAATTTCCGAAATAATAGTGTAATACAATAAAAGTAAATATTGATAGATGATTATTAATATTTATTATGCAATATTTATTAGCATATCATTTGCATTACATATTACTTATAAAATAATAGATAATATTTTTTCTACGTAATAATAGATAATAACAGAAAATACTCTCAAACAAAAAGTGGGAAGGCCATCTTTGAAGTCTGTTTTGAATAGGGTAAATTTTGAAAAATTCATATTTTGCTAAAATATTATATTTTGAATGGATGATTAATGAATTAAATTAATATTTTTTTTTGTTTGTAAATATATTTGTGATATTAAAAAGAATCCACATCATCCACTCCAATTAGCAGTGGAATAATAACTGAAGCCGTTCAGAATGAAGCGACTACAACACTTAGTAAACCTTCATGTAAACGGTATCCCAAGAAACCTAAGAATCCTGATGATGGTAATTCCTTCAAAAAAATTTATTTCCAACAATACACTAAAATACTTTATTTAATTCAAATATAAATTTTAGTTACACACACACACATATAATTATATAGTTTATTAATTCAATGACACCTTCATGTCTCTAAATTTATTATCCAACAGTTTATTGGGATATTGGTGATCCTACTTTCATATGTGGACATTGTTCAACATATTTTTGGTATGGAGAGAGATTGAAACCAAGTGTTGAAACTACGAAACTAGAGTATTCTACCTGTTGTGACAAGGAGAAGATCGTGTTGCCTCCTTTGAAGAAGCCACCACAAGTTTTGTATGATCTAATATTCGATTTTAGCGATAAAAGTAAACATTTTTTAGAAAATACTCGATCATACAACAATATGTTTTCTTTTACTTCGATAGGTGGAAAAATTAATTCCAGTATGAACACGAGAAATTCGCCACCGATATTTCGTATGCACGGTCAAAACTATCATCTAATAGGGAGTTTGTTGCCCGAAGAAGGTTCTACACCGAAGTTTGCACAACTTTATACATACGATACTGCAAACGAAATTCGAAACCGAATCATTCGGTTAGATATGATTTTTAATTTCAAAAATTATCATCGGTTATTCAAATTAATATATTATTTATTTACAGTATTCGTGTTTTATAATTTACATTTATGCAGAAAAGTCAATGAAAACAATTCTCCACATACCAAAATTGTTGTTGAACTCAAATCCATGTTAGATAGGTGAAATAATTTGGTTAAGTCATTTAGAAGTTTCAAGGACAATTTTCCTGAGATGGTGTGGTTGAAATGAAATTACGCCTTATTGGTAGAAGAGGCACTGATGCAAGAACGCACAATCTATCCGAAGTCGATGAACTTGCCATCTTAGTTGTTGGTGATGTTGAAAAACATATGAGTGATAGGGATATTATTTTAGAAAAAAAAATCTAGCAAATTGAAACGAATCAATGAGTTACATCCGTCTTACCTTGCTCTGCAGTATCCATTATTATTTCCTTACGGTGAAGATAATTATAGGCAAGATATACCTTTTACTGATCACTGAAAATCGATTGGAAATGGAAGAAATTATGTGAGGCAGAGGGAGTTCTTCCCGCACCGATTGCATGAAAGGTTCACTGACTCACGTACTATCCTCTCTTGAAAAAGGATTACAAAACAGTTCATAGTTGATGGATATACCATGACTGAATCTGCAAGATTATGCTATGTTAGAACCCATCAAGAAGAGTTGTGGAGTGAAATGTATAATGGAATTGCTCATGCAGTAGTACGTGGTGAAACGAATGGTTGCAGTGCGGGTAACAAAGTTGTTTTGCGAGTTTGTGCGATCAGAGGACCGAGTTCACCCATTTCACATACGTGCGCCTCTCCATAATGCGCAACTTGGTTTCTTTAGAACGTTGTGCGATCCTATCCAACGCACTATTGGCATTAAAGTCGAGATGCGAGGTGTGTTTCCAAAGGTTTACCCAACGAGACGAAAGGACGCTAGTTCGTGCAGCTTCCTTTAGCGGTAGGGAAGATAAAATATCAAAGAGAATGTCATCCGGTAGCCGACTTATCCAATCATCATCCGCATCCGCGTGGTATCTCTTGACACACTATCAATTAAGAATTATAATAATTAATAACCCCCTATCAACAAGAAAGTTATTGACTAATTAAACAATAATAAATCCCTAATTCAGAAACAAAACTGAACTTGTTACCCAAAATTATTATCTACATATATATTATTAGGTAGTATTGATTCAAGTGTGTTGGTTGGTTCAGTAGTGTTGTGTATCGAGCCCAAGTCATTAGTTTAGTTCAATTATGAAAACACCCTCTCAAGATATACTATAATTATGTTGAAAGTATTCTAAATAATATAACCAAACCTTTTTTGCTTGAAACTTGGAATCAACATTGACACGCTTCCCACCCATTGAGTCTTTGGTTGGAAATCAATCTCTGCACATAAAACAGAAACTGAGAAATTACAAAGAATAATGAAGAACAGCCTACACTATAGAGTCAGTATATTAGGAGGGTTAGACGAGGTATACGCTATAAGAGTGGGCAGTCAAGAGCCATACGAAGTTGGTCTCGACAACTTATAGGGCATTGGTAATTAGCGGCTAACCTATTTTAGCTAATTGCATTATTTATCGGAAAAAAATCACCTTTGACACACTTTTCAAAAAAAAAAAACTAAAATCTTATACAAATCATTCAAATCTTATATTCCTAGGTCATATTAATTTCATTAAATCTAAAATTAACATTTAAATGGTCAATTATATCATAACTAGTGTGAAACCCGCGATTTTCGCGGGCAAATATTATAAGATAAATAATTAAAAATATGAATTATATCAAAAAAAAAATTGTCCACTTTAAATTTTGATATTTTATATGCTACATTAGTTGTTTTGTTTATAATGATATCATTTTCATCGTAACAAAGAATTTTCAACCCATTATACTCTTTACTATCAATATTGTGAAATAAAGATAACTTGTACATTATACGCGAGTTTTATAATGACACTTTTAAAAGATTTACGATAGGTATAAAAATAAAATAAAAAAAATTTAAAGTATGATTGTATTTTAAAGGGGCAATTCCCATACACTCCCATAGAAAAACATTCTTTCCCAAATAGTCTATTGAAAATATTAATTTCCCATTTACTCGTTCAACTTCCCATTTAATCAAAACTAATATATATGATTACAAGTTTACCCTTACTAGCTACTTTTATTTTATTTTATTTTATTTTATTATAAATTAATTCAAGTAAATTTCATATGAATTTCATATGAATTTCATACTACCCATGTTAATTTCATATTAATCGTCGTCGCCTCCATCGGTCGTCGTCGGACTCCGGTCAGATTCCGTAGTACATCATTAAATTCATACTACATCGAAAAATTTCATAATACGTTATAAAACTTCATACTTTACCGTCGCCTCCATCGGTCGTCGTCGGACTCCGGTCAAATTCCATACTACATCATTAAATTTCATACTACATAAAGAAATTTCATACTACATTATAAAATTTCATACTATACTGTCGCCTCCATCGGTCGTCGTCGGACTTCGGTCAAATTCCATACTACATCATTAAATCTCATACTACATCGTGAAATTCCATATTACATTATAAATTTCATACTATATCGTGAAACTCATACTGTTTTGCCAAATCTCATATTAATTCGTGAAATTTTGTACTTGTATGTTGAATTTCATACTAGTTCGATCGAATCCTATGACTCTAGAATTTCATACTACTTCATCAAATCTCATACTTGTTAGTTAGATTTCATACTAATCATATTTAATTTCACATTACCTCTTAATTTCATACTAAAACCTCTATTCAATCTTACGAATTTAGTAGTATTACTCGATTAGATTCCATACTACTCAACATGGAATTATATGAAATGTCAGCAAAAAATTTAAGAGAACATTACGATTATATATACTACTCTAGTGCTTACGAAATTGCAAAAGAAAAGGCAATATCCTCGCATCAGTCTCAAAGATTACTGCCTTTTCTTTTAGGATAGTTTCACCATTAGACTCTTAAATCACCTCCAACATTGAATATATCCAACACAAAATCAGTCAATAATAACCCACATCTCCATATTCAAATTATTTCTGAAAAAACTAAACTAAAATGAAAATACATCTCCAACTTTTTTCTCAACATCTCTTGAAAATAGTAAAAAGCTTGCTATGTTTTAGGAAAAAAATAACTTTCAAAAATCAGATCTAAATCTTTCCAAAAAAAAAAAAAAAGAATACATCATCACCCTAATCAGATCCGTGAGTTTTCCTCCAACAACTTTTCAGCAGCATTCGACTATGGCTTGGGGCAACACGGATCTGAGCGATTCGAGCCCTTTAATTTGAGAGGAGATGAAGATCTAGAACGTTCTAGCTGCCATCTTTTTACATAAATTCTTCAATTTTATCAACATTTCATCGGAATCGCCAACCCTTGGTTCTTTGACGATCGTAGCCGCGATGGATATGGGTTTTTTCCTTGATTTATCGAGCGCCTCAAAGGTGATCGACATGGATCTGGGAATGGACGAGTCGTGCTTGTCAAGAGCTTGTAGGGAGTACTAGGTCTCATTGTTTATTGCTTTGGGATTTATGTAATGATTTGTAGATGTTGTGGTGTTTCTAAATCCCTGGGAAAAAAATGACGGAGTTGCAGATGGTAGAGTGGGAGAGAAATTGAGAAATAAAGTGAGAGGACGACAATTAGGTCAAAATAAATAGGAGAAAGATATATATAAAGATTTTAGTGATAAGGGTATTAAAGATAATTTAAGTCGTGATTTTAATTTAATGGGATGTATTTATCCTAAATGGGATGAAACATTAGTCAACTGAGTATTTGGGAATTAGTATTGATCTAATTGTATTATATGGGAATTATCCCTATTTTAAACTTATGTGGCGTCTGAATTCAGCCCATAAGGGGCATTGGCCTTGCAGCACGCTTTTAAAGATTAAATGATTTTTGTGCGGCCCACTCCACTAATCTGTCGCATATTTTTCGTGAAGGAAATAAACCGGCGGATTATCTTGCAAACTTAGGTTGTCGGGATCAAAGGGACGTTGTCTACAATTTTAAAAATTTACCAAAAATGTGTAAAAGCCTTTGTAGATTGGATCAACTTGGTTATCCATCTTTTAAAATCAAGTAAACTTTAGTTTAATTTCTAGGATCGATTTTTCTTCAATTCTTGATGATAGGATCCGCTACAGGGTTCGGGCACTTAACCCCTCAGAAAATACCCACGTATCTGTTTTCATTGTAATTTTTGACGTTCTTTAATACGTCACATATATAAAGTTCCACCCCTCGGGTGTTTTAAAAAAAAAACTTATGTAGCGTCTCGTTCCAATATAAAAATCATTCAAGTTCTGGTATATTTCTATTTATATTACATCATGTTCACAATAAAATGTTCGAGTGCATTTATACATGAAATCAACGAGATTAGTTGTTAAATATAGCAAATTACCATTAACGTGACGTTCAAACCCGAAAAAGTTGAAATTGTGAAAATACTAAGGTTATCATATTCATTTGAGATATGGAAAATATAATTAAAACAAAATTTCTTTTTTCCATATGTAAATTCATAATTTTTGTTAAACTTGTTTTTCATTTAATTTCCTTTCCTTTAAATATGTTCTCAAACACTTTTTTTAAAAAATCAAAATAAATATACAAACAATCACATTATTGATAAACAAACAAACAAAAGGCCCTATTCATATATTTGCTATCCATTTTTATTGGTTTCTCTGTATATGTTCATAATGAAATACATATCCAAACAATTAAATATATCCAAATACATATACAAATAATTATATAATTGAGAACAAAAAAGAAAAAAGCTGCCTAATTATATATTTACTATACACCATATGATTTATTGATTCTTATGAGAAAAAAATAACAGTAATAGGAACAAAGTCGTTCTAAGAATACATATGCATTTTAACCCTATGAGGATTATAACTTTTTGATTTACGAATTAGTATACATTTGGTTTGAATATTTTAGTTTAAGTATATAAATTATTTATATGAGGAATAATTACGAAACAAATATGTGATAATTTTATTCTTACCAATTATATGTTAAATACAATAATTAATTATGTTAAATATATTTTTCAGTTTATATTTCAATTGCCAAATGTATAGTAATTATGAGGGTAGCGTGATTTGATATGTAATTAGTTTTATAATATATCTTTGAATAACTTAATCATGGTTGATTTGCACGTTTTTGTACGTGTTTTTGTTACCTTTTTGTGTCGTATTTGCATGTGTTTTGCTTGCATTTATGGGTGCTAGGAGTCGATTAGGCCATTTTTGTTAGTCTTAGTTTTTGTATTGTTTGCGCGGTTTTTGTTATGTTTTCGTATTTTTCACTCGTTTTTATATTTTTTGTCATAGAATGACCAAGCGGGACCCGCGCACGCTTAGGGCATTCCATTCGACTCATTCTGAAATGGACAAGTAAGAGAACATAGCGCAAATGTGGAATGACAATCGGCGGACGACTAGAGCAAAAAACGAGAAAAAAACCGAGCTAGGAGCAGCAATGTCAGTCGATCGACTAACCAAGCATAAATCGACTGCTCGGCAGAAAGTTTTGCCGTTGAGGATGAAGCAGTCGATCGACAGGGTTTTCGACGATCGACTGCGAGTCGATCGACTAGTATCGACTGCCTGTCGATCAACTGGTAGTCAGTCTGCAAAGCAGAAAATTTTGTTATTTTTGACCCGTTTTGACGATTTTGCCCCCGCGTCCACATATATATATTCCAACCCTCTCTCTCCACCAACCTTATCCTCCCTTGGTGGTTTTTGGACTTGTTCAATCTCCTCCAAGCCATTTTACTATTCCATTGCCTTTTAAGCTTGAAACCCTAGTTTTATAATCCATAACTTAGTTTAGTTAGTTTTAGTTAGTTGTTCTTAGCAAGTGTTGGAAAAGGTGATATTTCCTTCATTTGTGGGTATTTGTTGTGTTGAAGACTTGATTCTAGCTTTTGAAAATTGTAACAAACCTTGGAGCTTGTTTGGAGTAATATTGGTAGTAATCTTTCCCCTTCATATTGTGTGTTGTGTTTATGTTGTTGTAATTGCTTTGTTGTTGGTTGTTTGTTTGTAGGTCTTATTGTTTTTCCTTGCATTTTCAATTCCCATTTCCATCCTCAAGCTTGTTCTCCTTATTTTGGCAAAAGCTCCATTGTAGAATGATTATGAAGATTTTTACCCAATTTGTTCAAACAAGCATTTGGTCTTGAAAGTTATATGGAAATTTCCCTTTAAGATTATTTGACTTCTACACATTTAATGCCCTTTGACCTCTTCTAGTTTTAAAACTTTTATTTCCCTCCAATTTCTCTATCATTTACAAGCTTTCTTAGTTTAGTAAGTTTTTAATTTACTTAAGGTTTTTAATTAGGTTTAATTACTTTCATTAATTTAGTGATTTTCAAGTAAGCTTTAACATTCTTAATCTTTGTCTTAATTAGTAATTTCAAAGTTTTTCATTTTGATTCATGTATTAGCATTAAAAACTCAACCCAAATCAATGACTTATTGCTTTCTTAGATTAGATTTGTTTAATTAAGATTAACAAGAGGTTAATTAAAAACACCAACTGCCGATAACATCTATCCTCAAGAGACACGACTCGGGAAAATTTACCGCTCTACAATCAACTCCTTACTATTGTGGAGATGATTTCTTAATTTAGAGTGCTAAGAATTCTTCGATCAAATCTTGGCTCCATTTCGGGGATAGATTTAAGGCTAATGGTGTTCTTAATTACTCTTCTTGTTATCTTAGTTAGTAGTTTGGTTAGATTAGTGTTTTACATTCGATACCCGTAATCCTTTGTTTCTTATTGTGTATGCAAGGTAGGAGATCACTTGGACGAGCGTTGTCCCCACTTTTGCCCAATCCCGAGAGATTGACACGAGGCGCACGAGCCGCGAGAAATTAAGACACGTTCGACGTCCAGCCTTTTCATCCTTTACCCTCAGTGATAGAAGAGCGAATGATAACCAATTCATTCGAGAATCCAATGCCGCCCGCCCACGCTCACGATAATCAAGGGATGCCGCCACCTCAAGCATCAACCGGGCCTACATCATCACCTCACGGCCAGCCCCCACCAAGTTTTCAACCCACTTACGGGTTGCCGCTCAACCAAGGGGGGAATGGTTTCCCAAAACAAGACCCCCAAAGCTCGAACGCCCAATTTCACTGCCCTTATTCTACATCCCGTGCTCTTGTTTCGACACCTGAGCCACAACTTCAAGTCTCTCCGCGCTCGGACCCATCATCACATGGAGCCTAATTCCACAACCCGCATTACCGAAGCCCGATTGTCGATGGTTCACCCTATCAATTTCAACCTCAGTTCCAAGCACCGAGGCCATATTACCAAGGGCCACACTTCACCGCTCCTCACATCCGAGAGCCCCGACTCCCACATCCGACCGGGCCTGCACCCCGATTCCGAAATCCGATTCCTCAAGACATTCCACACTCGCCCGCCATCAATGAGAATCCGTATGCCGTTCAAGATCCGGGTGGCCATCCTTTTTCCACGTCCGATGGAGGCCCGACGAATAATATCAAGGAGGTGTGAAGACCATACAGGGGCGAATTTTCCTCGTGCATCCGACTAAGCGTTGAGGCCCTCAAGTATGACTTGCGGCCAATTGATCTCTACCGACTCCCTTCCTTTTATGGCCTACCGTAAGAGGATGCTCGCCAATTACCTTTGTATCTTCTCTTACACCGTGTCGAGTTTTCTGCGCCAAGGGATCCATATCGATCAAATCAAGATGCGGTGTTTCCAAAGAAGAGCAACATCTACAATATTTGGAAAATGTTTTGGGAAAACTCAGGGACAATCAGCTATATTAATCATTATATATATAAATAAATATAATTATTTATATTTATATATAATTAAATATAAAAAAATACTATTTAATAAGTATCAATAAATTGTAATGTATATATTTATAATAATAATTTTTTTAAATATACTTTTTAATAATAATATATAATTATATTAATTGGTCTGACTCCATTTTTCAGTTATTTCAGTTCGAAAATCCAACTCTCCAATTCCATTTCCTATTGAGTTACTCAAAAGGAAATGGGATTCGTCCCGCTCTTAAAAGTAAAATATGTAGAATAAGAGTTCTTCTATTTACCTTTGGGAATTGAAAAAAAAAAAAAAGATACTTACTTTTTGTTGACAAAAAAAGTAAGATTATTTATAAATAATCTATGTTATTTCCTTTTTAGTCTAAGTTATTTATAAATATATTGTAATATATATGATTATTTAAAGGGATATAAAATAAATATAATATAATAAATATTTTTTAATTAAAATATTAAATTCTGTAATTCTTTTACTTATGTATAATAATATAATATATTTATAATATCAATATTCATAAATATAATACATAAATAAACTACCAATTAATTTAAGTTTATTCTAATATTTTATTTAATATTATTTAAATATATTATTATTTCAACTTTATATATATAATATAACTTTCAATAAATAATATATAATTATTATACAATTTAAAATAATATTATATTAATAATATAACTAATTACTTATAATATAAAATATATAATTATATTAATAATTTATAAATATCATTTTATATACATAATTAATTAATTATAAACATAATTTAATTATAGTATAAATGTATAATATAATATAATTATTATATTTATTTATTTATTTATAAATAACATTATATATTTAAAATAATTATATATCATTATTTATATATTATATATTTATAATATATATATATATATTATATATATATATATAATAATTATTTAATATTGATAAATAACTATATTTATAATATATTTTCATATACAATAATATTATATATTTATAATATCAGTATTCATAAATATAATTTATAACTTAATTTACATATCTAATATATATTAAAATAATATAAAATCTCATATGTAATTTTCTTGGCGAGACGGTAACACTGTTCCTTTATTTACAATAGGTCGTGAGTTTGAATTCCACCAATGCCATATGTGGGATTTAAATTGATGCGGGTTGGGTTGGGTTTTGGGTTGGGCCGGCGCGTATGCTGGGCTAGTCTTGCCCAAATAAAATATTATTTTCTTATAATATTCTGCGAATGCTGAGGGGACAGGATACTGAAGGGTTTGCTGACAGACGGTTCTGCCCGTCAACACTTAATGACTTTTTTTTTAGTGATAGGTCAGTAATCTTTTGCATTTTCATTCAAATGAACTTTTATATTTATAGGGTTGACATATGTCGTTCAAATATGTTTGTGTTTTGCTTGACACGACTTTGATATTTATAGAGTCGACATATGCTGTTCCAATATATAATCCAACCTTCAGGCATGACTAATAAATGTCGTGCATGTATGTCTTGCCTATAGGAACGCCATAAATGTCGTGCCAACATTGTCATTCCAATTAGTCTCAATTCTTGTAGTGAGAGGCACGTCTTTGTTCATTTATTATTTTCGTTGCTTCCCAAAATAGTACTGTAATGGTCGCTCTCTTCACCTTCAGTCATCTGTAAATCGTGTTCTCATTTTTTGGCTTTTATACAATCATTCATTACCATTTAACTTTCTAAATTTATAGACAATAAGCTAGAACTTCGATCATCCAATACAAAGACTCATATGCTATGACTTGTTCAATGGAAAATGTTTAAACGGGAACGTCGATGATATCCTTTGCAATCCTAGATTGCAGGGAAAATAGTGGTCATTCTTGACCAAAATTGCACAAGATAATTTGTGTCATCGAGTCTTTTTAGGATCTTCCTGATTCAAAATTATCTAAATAGGATTTTATTTCCATTGTTCGACTGGAACTAGCCATTTTTCGTTTTCGTTTAGTATCCTCAATCAACCTCATATATGGGGTTAGAACTTGTCGAGGGATGTTGAACAATCTTCTAACATTAGAATTAGTGGTAAGGAAGTCAAAGGTGACGCATTAACATCACTAGAACATTGATTTTATTCATTAAAAGGAGTAAATAATGATTGTCTAGGAGTCTCAATGTCCGAATTTTGTAAAAAAAAAAAAAGGTCATAATACTTCATAATAAACTGAAAGAAAATTTTCTAAATTCAATTATTCGGGTCTAAAGTTTTTGCAATTAAATAAAATAAAAAATATATAGAAAATATTTGACTCATTTCGTCAACACGCTAGAAAAGCAGGTTGCCATGAAAGGATAGTGAGGATCATGTAAACCCTGTAAAATTATCTGACCAACTTAAAGGCATTTTAGGATTTCTTTTAATAGGTTAAGAAATTTTGTGCGGGTGTATTAAATTCACCCATCTACTTGTAAGGTCCGTGAAAATGAGAAATTGAAATGTGTGAGGAGCAGCTTTGCAAGAATTGTTCTGCCCTAAGCATTACAAAAAAAATAGTATTTTACCAAAGGGAACACCTAGAGAAATATTGGCCTTAAAAATTTCGAGGGCATTACTGATGACAACTATTATCAAGGGAATTAACGAGGGACAATACCTTCGGTAATGCTCCATTCGGTAAATTCTTCAGAAACACGGGGCCAGTGTTTGTCGCCATTATTACCGAAGGTAATAGGGAAGGCTTTTCGAGGGAAGATTTATCGAGTGCATTAACCCCTCAAAAAAATCGAGGGGAGTAAACTCCCCTCACGATTTTCCGAAGGGAAATAGTTTTCCTCGGTATTTTTCGAGGGGAAAGGGATCCCATCGGTATTTTTCGAGGGGAACTTAATCCCTCGGTCTTTTTAATTAAAAATAAAAAAATAGAAAAAAAGTATAACAGCGTAAAAATAAATCATATCCTATAATCTTAGGCACGTGGGGTGATTTTGACTCTAGTTTCACTAGAAAAATATCACTAAGCATGTATGTATTTACACGTGTCATATAATTCGACAAAGAGTAACCACAATATGATAGATCAACTTGTTAAGTTGGAAACATAAAGAAACGAAGCGTCGTGATATGTATGAAGGTGCCACAAGTTTTTTAATCTAAAAATAAATTTGAAAAAAATATAATAGTGTAAAATTAAACCATATTCTATCATTTTAGGCACGTGAGGTGATTTTGACTTAGGTTTCACTAGAAAAATATCATCAAGCATGTACGTATTTACACATATCGTGTAATTCGACCAACAGTAACCACGATTTGATCGATCAACTTGTTCAGTAGGAAACGCAAAGCAACGTAGCATCGTAATTATTGTGAAGGTTTCACGAGGTGTGTTTCGTTGTTTTAGAACCACGTGAATTAGTAATTGACCGGTAAACATGCCTTTTCTAGTTTTTTTGATTATTTTTAAAATAAAAAATATCGAGGGAAGACAGTTTCCCTCGAAAAATCCTTATGGAAATAATTCCCCTTGGGATTTTTCGAAGGTAATCTACTCCCCTCGATTTTTTAAATTTAAAAACTAATTCAAAAGAAATAGAAAAGAATATTGCTATCCTAAAAATAAACTATATCTTATCATTTTAGGCACATGAGGTGATTTTAACCCGAGTTTTACTAGAAGAATATCACTGATCATGTACGTATTTACACGTGCCATGTAATTCGACCAACAGTAACCACAATACGATCCATCAACTTGTTCAGTTGGAAACGCAAAGCAGCGAAGTATCGTAATTTTTATGAAGGTGCCACAAGGTGTGTTTCGTTGTATTAGAACCACGTGAATTACTAATTGATCGGTAAATAAGCTTTTTTATTTTTTTTAATTATTTTAAAATTTAAAATACGAAGGGGATAAAATCCCCCTCAAATAATCCCGACAGGAAATAATTCCCCTCGGGATTTTCGGAGGGGAATCTACTCCCCTCCTTTTTTTTAATTTAAGAATAAATTCAAAAAAATAGAGAAAAATGTAATAGCGTAAAAATAAACCATATCCTATATTTTAGGCGCGTGTTGTGATTTTGACCCAAGTTTCACTGGAAAAATATCACCGAGCATGTACGTATTTACATGTGTCGTGTAATTCGACCAACAGTAACCACGATACGATCGATCAACTTGTTAAGTTGGAAACGCAAATCAACAAGTGTCGTAATTTTTATGAAGGTGCCACGAGATGTGTTTCGTTATTTTAAAACCATTCGAATTAGTAATTGATAGGTAAATATGCTTTTTCCGTTTTGTTTTGAATTTTTTTTAAATTAAAAATACCGAGGGGAGAAAGTTCCTGTCGGAGAATCCCGAGGGAAACTAATTCCCCTTGGGATTTTCCGAAGGGAATCTACTCCCCTCGTCTTTTACGAAGGGATTTTTTCCCCTAAGTCCCTGCCCTAAATTTAGCAGCGGGACGCTCCCGCTGCATTCATTCCGTAGAAAAAAAAACAGAACAACAGTCGCGATGAGCCAACGAGGCCACTTTGTCGTCCGCCACGAGCCACCACCGCCGACCAGCCCACCACCTCCAGCATCCCATCAGCCAAGAGCCACCACCGCTTGCCCTCCCCGCTGCCGCTAGTTGAGCACCGCCACCGCTGCCTTTGAGAGTACTGTTTCAATTCATTTTTTTAAAAGTTTGTATTTATGTTTTAATTGTTTTATAAATTATGCTTTTTTATTTATGAAATTATATAAATTAATTGTATAATTAGGATTTAGTTTAGGAATTATTGTATAATTAGATTTTAATTTAGGATTCATTGTGTAATCATGGTTTAATTTAGGATTTATTGTATAATTAGGGTTTAATTTAGGGGTTATTATATAATTATGATTTAATATAGGGCTTATTGTGTAATTAGGATTTAATTTATGGTTTATTGTATCAGTAGGACTTAATATTGGAGTTATTGTATAATTAGGGTTTAACTTATAGTTTATTGTATAACTAGGGTTTAATTTTGGGATTATTGTATAATTACGGTTTAATTTAGCAATAAGGATTTGATTATATAATTATAGTTTATTTATGGGTTATTATATAATTATGTTTAATTTAGGGTTTATTGTATAATTGGGATTTAATTTAGGCATTATTTTATAATTATGGTTTAATTTTGCAATTAGATTTGATTATATAATTAGGGTTTAATTTAGGGGTTATTTTACAATTATGATTTAATTTAGTGTTTATTATGTAATTAAGGTTTAATTTAGGGGTTTATTGTATAATTAGGACTTGAGTAGGGGTTATTGTATAATTAGTGTTTAATTTTGGATTTAATTATGAATTTAGGGTTCGATTATGCAATTACGATTCATGCAAAGATTGATACCAATAGCCTTTCATGAACTGCTTCCTTCAAATCTGTGAAAGGCTCTAACCGAATTGAGCTTGTTTTTCAAGGACCTCGCATCAACAGTCATTTGCAGTGAAGATACGAGTCGTCTAGAATGTGACATTCCTATAATATTGTCTCAACTAGAACTTATCTTTCCTCCAATTTTTTTTGACTCAATGGAGCATCTACTTGTTCATCTAGCGTAAGAAGTGAGAATTGTTGGCCTAGTGCAATATAGATGGATGAACCCGTTCGAGAGATATCTTCGCAAACCAAAGAACAGTGTGAAGAATATGGCGAGTGTTGAAGGTTCGATAGCAAACACATATCTGGTTGAAGAGGCATCAACTTTTAGTTTGTACTATTTTGAAGATCACGTGTTAACTAAAAGAATAAATTTTCCTAAAAATGATTAGAGTAAGGATGGTGTAGATTGCGCTGATAAAGTTCCCTCAGTTTTATAAAATTACGGGGAGATATTTGGTACAAAGAGAAAAATTGCAAAGAGGTCAAAAAATAGAGAGTATACCATGGACTCAGGTGTACCTTGCAAGGTGTACCCTATAATTTGATTTATCATCATATATAATTGAAATATATCATCATATATAACTGATACATATCATCACAAATAATTGAAATTCTAAATCTAAAATTTAAAATCCTAAAATTAAAAAAATAAACCTAAAATAAAAAGATAAACCCAAAAAATGGAAAATTAATCCCTAAAATGTAAAACTAAATCCTGAAATTGAATATTGAACTCTAAATCCTAAATTTCTATCATATATCACCACATATAACTAACACATATCATCACATATTACTAACACATATCATCACATATAATTGGTAGAATGATAGATTTTTGTCGGGACCCTAAAATGGAAAATTAAATAAAAAAAATAAAAAACTAAACTTTAAAATGAAATATTAAACCCTAATAATGGATAATTAAATCCTAAAATGGAAAAGTAAACCCTAAACTATAAATTTTTGTCACATATCATCACGTATAAATATCATATATCATCACGTATAATTGTCATATATCATCACGTATAACTGTCATATATCATCACGTAATATAGGATCACCTAGAAAGGTGCACCCAGGTGCACTTAATAAATTGCCCAAAGAATATGTTAGGTACGAATACTCTTTTCAATTTCTACTAGAAATGTACTAATAATTTTTTACTCAATTTTCTAAAAAATGATGTAATATTTACATGAAGAGCATTCAACGTTTCCAACCAAATACTACAGATGATGGACTCAATGAAAAAAAAAATAGAAAATGAGTTTTATAATTAGTTCAAACATTACGTGAGATATTCAATACTGAGATACATATCATTTAATTACCGTATATACTTATCTAGTAGATTTGCTAAATCAAAAATAATTTTTCAATGTTATAGGCTAGAGATACTCCAAACAATGTGATTGACGTGAACATTAGGATCCTAGAAGAGGGTCTATCATGATGTGTAAAAGCGTATAATGGATGTAAGATAAATGATTTTAAATTTCACACAATCGGGCACTAATCTAACAAATCAACATCGAGCAGTGGAGTATGTATTAAAGGACCAAAATATGGGGCAGTCGAGTATGATTATTACGGTCATCTCATAGAAATTTTTCAATTCGAATACACCAAGCGAATGGAGAAAAACACAATATTGTTGATGTGCGATCGGTTTGACCCAACTCTTAAACATTATAAGCTCGTCGATATCAATCATAAGCGTACATTCAATCGATATGAGCCTTTTACTTATTGCCCATGTTATACAAGTATACTATTCTGCATACCCAAGTTTAAAACGAGACAAGTTGGATTGGTGGACAACATGTAAAATCAAGGCAAGATCAAATGTTGAGTTTATCGAGCCTCTACAAGAGTAATCATTTCAAAAGGAAGCTATAAATACACGCCATCAAACTCAACTGGATGATGTCAATTTCCAGTTACACGACCCCACTGATAATAATGTGTATGAACTAGGTGATGAAGCAGGTGATGATACGGAAGAAGAGTTACTCACCGATCAAGATACACATCAAGACACAGACGAAGATGATTTTGGTGATAACTTTAATAGTGAAAGTGTCGGTTCAGGTGATTAGTTTGGTTGAAAAATATGAAAATTGTTCATATTATAAAATGCTCTTATTTTAACTAATTTATTTATGTTTGGATTTATTAAAATGCTTGATATATACTGATATATTATAAAATTCTCGTATTATATTACTTTTATTAGATGTCGAGAGTTCGTGGACGCAGATCCAGTTTAGGTCGATCAGATATGGAGTCAGCTAGTCGTTTAGATGATTTTGATGATGATTATGTGGGCCTTGGTATGGTCATTCAGTGACGACCACAAATACCACCACACCGACACCGTCTGATGCGGGTACATCCCAACAGCACTTGGGGCCACCAGAGAGGCGATACCTTGTTTATATCATCGAGAAGAAGTAAGTAAATTAATAAATATAAAATTCTAATCATCGTTATTATTAAATTATATTTGTAATCACAAACACAGTTACAAGCGAAATAGTAGGCAGATCAAGCTGACCAACATATTTTCGGAGATCATGGAGAAGGAGCTCCATCCCACTGGGTGGCAGTTTAAGGCAATCCCTAAGGAGATTCGTGCATTATGGTGGGACATGTTCAGAAAATTATTATTTTGTCAAAATTTATTAATATTTATTGTAACTTGAGAATCATGTATCAATTGAATTGTATTTATTATTTTATTTTGTAGGAGATTTGTTATTGCGACACGGGCCCGTAATCTCCACATGCTATACAAACGATATTTTTATGCACGATGGCGGACAAGTATGGGAAGAGGCTTAATGTGTCTGAGCTACTACGCGAGCAGCAGCGACAAAAACAGTAGCAATTTCAGGCGCAGATGAACGCATAGATGGCCGAGCTATTAGCTCGATTACAGCAGTACTCGTCGCAGCCTCCCCCGTCATAGGACTTCTTTGTCGATTATTTTTATAAACTTTTACTAATATTTTTGTTGAACAAAATTAGGAATTGTAAACTTTCAGAAACTTATATAATTAGTTCATTTATTTGTTTGTTTATTAATGAGTTCTTTTTAATTTTTTGGGATATTTTAAATAAATAAAAGGGATTAAAAAAAAATTAAAAAAAGGAAAAAAATCGAGGGGAGATTTCCCTTCAGAAAAATCAAGGGTATATTCTCCTCGAAAAAATCAATGGCCCCATCCCCTCGGTTTTTTCCTTTTTTCAAATATTATTTTTTAATATGAAAAACCGGAGGCTTCTTTACCCTCGCTTTTCTGAGAGAATTTATGCCCTCGGTGTTTCCGAGGTTAATTAGACCCTCGGTATTTCCGATGGCAATTTTACCCTCAGAAAAAATCGAGGGGAAACACCCTCAGTTTTTCCGAGGGCAAGTCACCCCCTCAGTTTTCTCGAGGGCAATTAGATTCAATGCTCCAAAATTTACTGAAGAAATGAACCTTCGCTAATTCTCTTGAAATTTTAACTATGAAATATTTTCTCTCGAAAATTTCTAAAGTGGAGGGTTTTTCTGAGGAGAATATTGCTCTCAGTTTTGCCCTTGATAAATTGATTACCGTGGGTTTCTTACTTATTATCGAAAAATTTTCCCCTCAATAAAATTATTTTTTTTTTTTATAGCGAAGGCGGTTCCTATCTATACTCATTACTGAAACGTTGTCTGCTGAAACAACTTGGGTGGTTCACCATTACTAATAAGAGAGCAGTGAAAATGAGATTAATTTGTCAAGATGAATTGGGTATCCAACCAAACAACTTGGGTGGTTCACCATTACTAATAAGAGAGCAGTGAAAATGAGATTAATTTGTCAAGATGAATTGGGTATCCAACCAAACAACTTGGGTGGTTCACCATTACTAATAAGAGAGCAGTGAAAATGAGATTAATTTGTCAGGATGAATTGGGTATCCAACCAAACAAAGATTTATCGATGAGCACATTTCAAAAAAAATATACCAAATAATTTTATATTCAATCACTTATTAAAAAATACACAAATTCTATTCAATTATTATTTCAAAAAAAATAAAAAATATAACCCTATTTCTTTTCACTATTCTCTGGTGGTCACGGAACGGAAGAAACGAAACGAATTCAATCGTCACCTTAACTTTGCAACAAAATAATCATTTGGGTCTACTTTTTCTTTTTGCAACTATGGGACCGAAAATGCAATTGGCACAATCACATGGCCAGTTCTGTAATTTTCTCTACTTCTTCCCTTGATATACAAGAGTTTTTACGTGGGCCCATAGGTTAATTATCCTATTTGAGATATGTCCTATTTAATAGTTCCTTCGTTCCATAAATATAGTCCAGTATTCCATTTTCGTCTGTCCCATTAAAATAGTTCAGTTACTACATTTCTACACATGCCCTTAATTAATATTATTGAAATACTAATATTCTACATGGTAAATTAAGAATTGATGATTAATGTAAAATCTTACTATTCCAATAACAAATATACTAATTCTAACACTGATTACTATAAACATTAATTAACATTAATAAATTCAAGAAGGGTATAATTGTAAAACATTAACTAAATTAATGACTTAACTATATAAACTACTTATTTCGTAATTCATGTGAAATCAACCGCATGACTATCATTTTTGGACGGAAAGAGTATAAAAATAAATATAAGGCATAAATTATGGTATTTCATAAACGTGCCAAATTTAGTACTATAAACTGGTCCTCAAGAAACTGATTTATGTCTGGACTCTAGTTGTTAGCCGACGTTTAGGTCATCTTACCGCATAAATCGGAGTGTTTTTATTTATGCTTACATCGGATCTCAAACTTTGTATTAACGCTTTAGAGCTTCCCAATTCGTTGCTAGAAAACACTTCTTCTTTTTTCATTGAAGATATATATTTTAATAATATATCTTGTGCGGAGATTGATTTCCGACCTAAAGATTCAAAGCTTTGATGGGTGGGAAGCGTGTTAATGTTGAGTCCACGTTTCAGCTAAAGAAGGTGAGCTCTCTAAAACGTTCCTTGCTAGTTCGTCCAAGTCGGATCGACTACTAACAATAACAAAATATAAATAGGTTTGCTATAACTGAAAGTTTGTTGTAAAACCACATAAGACTTAATTAGCATTCATCAATTCATGGGAAGAGGGTAACTTTATTGTTAATGTGGGGTTATTAATTATTATTTTTGTTTGATAGTGTGCTAAGAAATACCATGATGCCGGTGACATTGGATAAGTCGGCTTCCGGATGACATTCTCGTTGGCATTTTATCTTCCCTACCGCTAAAGGAGGCTGCACGCACTAGCATCCTTTCGTCTCGCTGGGTAAACCTTTGGAAACACACCTTGTGTCTCGACTTTGATGCCCACAGTGCGTTGGACAAGATCGCAAAACATCATGGAGAAACCCAGATACTCACTGTGGAAAGGCGCAAGTACATAAATTGGGTGAACAAGGTCCTCCGGTCCCACAAAGGCCTCGCCTTGAAAGAAGTCAGGATCTGCTTCGATCTTGACAATTCATCAGCACAGAGGGCAATCAACCACTGGCTTCAATTTGTATTTCAAAGACGAGTCGAGAGGTTGGAGTTGGATTTATCGCTTTATGGTGATTTAGGTAGAAACCGCAGAGTCTGCGCCTTACCCATGAAAAAGTTCCAGCCCCATCAGCCTCGTTCACTTTTCGGCTCTTTAAAGTCCCTCAAAGCATTGTGTTTGAAATCCGTTGACGTGACYGACCAAGATGTTGACTTCTTCTTACGTAACTGCCCATTACTCGAGCATTTGGTTGTCGATTATGCACTCAAGATATTGAATCTAAATATTTGTGGCGCCCTCGCCTTAAAACACTTGGGGATACTCTATTGCATGAATGTAAAATCCCTTAAGGTCTCCGCACCGAACCTTACTTCGCTTAGGGTTACGAATGCAGTAGCACTATTGCTCGAGAATGTTCCGAAGCTGGTTGAGGTGTATGTTTCTAATGGGTATACAGATGTGGATAAATTGGTTCCTTCGCTATACTGTTGCCTGTCCCAGTTGGAGATTCTTACCTTGAGACTGTSCATCGAGACGSTTAGACTGACGGACATACATCTATTTCCTTCTAGTTTGATTTATATATAAAGTACTCCTTATTAATTTTCCCCATATCATATACTATATGRTTTTAATTCTGTATTTCTAAATAATTTGCAGAAGTATATTGAGGAGAACTGCAAGTTCCCTGTACTACCTAATTTGAAGAAGTTGGAAATACAATATTTTGCAGGTGTTGAAAGTATTATTTGGGTAACTTCTTTTATGAGGGCAGCTCCTTACTTACAAGAATTTGTCATCAAGGTGAGCTCCAGAAATGCTACTTCCTATTCCTATGGTTTGTCATCTAATGTTTATATATATATATATATATATATATATATATATTAATTTATAAAGATTTTTAGGATATTTTAGAGAAATTTTCTACAACTTTAAGATCTAATGTTTAATGGACTTTTATTTTAATTTTAAACTCGTAAGCATCTTATCATCCCAATATAATTTTGGTCAGCTCTATCATTTTCATGTCCAATATAATTTAGTCAAATCAAATTTACTTCCAATAAATAATAATAATAATAACAATAATGTATTTCAAATATTTTGGATGGTCATAATTTTAACATATATTAAAATGACTGTTGATGACTGATCAATACTAAATTGATTGTATGATCACTTGAGGATGTCATAGATTCTTTGAAGGAAAACACTTGGGTACATTGCAATTTACTGGTATGTGTTTTCTTTTTTATTTGCATATTTTGGATTGCACAAGTTTGAATACTAAACTGTGTTAAGAATGTATACATTAAGGCACATGTTAGGAATGTCACATGAAGTTTTTATTTTTTCAACCTCATTAATTGACATTTCATAAACTGTGTGAAAAAAGAAATGAACCTATTGTTTTGTGACGAATGTGTACATGCAACCTGCATCATATTTTTCTGAGCCTGTAAGCAAAATAGATAATCTCACTATTCTGTTTTGTCTTGACAGATATATTGGTACAAATTTTTAAGGACAGAAAAAAACATTAAGAGTCTTATACATTCTCCACACCAACATCTTAAGGTGTTCAAGTTTTTAGGCTATTATGGTCGCGCTAGTGATGTTGAACTGGTCATGTACCTCTTGGACAACTGTGCCATTCTCGAGAAATTAATTATTGATCCTCGATATCAGGCCTTCTTTTCCTATGCAGGATTGGACCCTGCTGAGGTAGATGGGGAACTAACTGAAGGAAATAATCCATCAGCGGTAGTATACCCTGATGAGTTTGATGGGTTAGATGCGGTACAGACTTCTAGGAACTATGCAAAGCAACAGCTTCAAGGACAAGTACCTCGTCACATCGAATTACTTATTCTTTAACTTGCACTCTTGCAAACCACAAGTGGTATGTGTATATTTTTCTTTTTTTTTCTTTTTTTTTTTTTGGACATAGCTCACAAGTTCCAATTAAACCAAACAACGCACAGCCAATTGTATGTGTGCTTATAGATAAAATTGCTGAGTAGTGAATGGATTGATGGTATTAATTCATATGTACCATGTATTTTGAGAAGTGAGTTTTAGTTTCGTGAAATTTAATTTTATCATTTGTGTTCTTTTTTTCTTTTTTTTTTGCCTTGCATTATATCGATGGATTATTAACAAGAATTGTCCGCATAGGGTGTCTATGTTTTGTACTGCTGGTGTAAGGAGGTTTTATTGCTATTTATATCGATGCATATTGTTGCCGATGGTAAAATCCCATTTTCTTATATTAAGATATCTCATCATAATATTGTTATGCTTGTAGTTATCAGAAAGCAATATATTAATTATAAAGTTTGAGATGAACGTCATTTGTTTTTGAATGTACTGCTCGTTTAATTTAACTAGTATTATACCCGTGCAATGCAAGGGGGAATAATTTTAAATTTTAATTTATCAAATATTTAATATTATTTTAATATTAATAATATAATAAATAAGTGTTTATACTAATTTAAATAAAAGTAGAATATAATAAAGATTAAAATAATAAATTAAAGAAATTGAAGAATTAAATATTATATATAACATGGTTAGTAAAACTATTATTAATCAGAAATTTATAATATATAAATTATGAAATAGTTCCTTGTACACAAAATATTTTTTTTTTTTCTACGTTTATTTTCATCATCGCAAATCAAGACTTTTAAACATTTTCGGTTGGTCACCCTTAATATTGCAACATGTAATTGACCATGACTGAAAACAGGTTTTTTCAAGAAAATTCCAACGTTGGATAGAAATTGGCTTTGACTTTTATAAATTGCCATTGCATATGACAGAACAACCGGAAATTGCCTTCGTTGAAACTTAAAAGGCAACCTAGGATTGGATGGTGTTACGTTCATTTGTGGGATGAGTACTAATTCACCTGCATTACTTTCTTGGAGAATCGTTGCCTCCAAAATATGATCACCCAGTTTCGTAACTATCAATCTAGTTTCATTGCACAAACCAAGTGAATAATCAATATTTCTCAACAACATGATTGGAGTACCAACTTTCAATCGTAGCTCATGATTCGGCAACCCAGAACACTTGATTGTGTTTGAAAACTCGGGTGAGTGGACATCTTGCAATATGTCAATATTTGCATCATATTTGCACGCACTATCTGAGCTCAAATATATCTTACATTCCCCCTCATTCAATGAAGTCATATACTCATTGATTAAATTTACTACATCAAGTGTTGCTGCAATAGTAGCTCGGCCCTCCAAATAAACAGAACATTCAGCATTCGTTCCAAATTGTGGATAAGTGATGGCCATCATTAATGTAATAGTGTCACCATCATCTAACAATAATAAATCCTTTGGGATGTCGATTTCAACGATGCCATCATTTGATCCTCCAATTTTTCCATCTCCAATGCTATTTATCCATCGAAAAAACTCTTTCAATTCAATCGAATTGGGCTCTGAGCTGAGATTTTGAAGCCTCACATTCTTTATCAATCTCAGAACCTTACAATGTCTCCATAAGTGGGAAGAATTGATGGTTGCATGTACTATGTTTGGCCTAGTACTTTTAGGAATTACCAGAAAAATTTGACGAAAATCTCCACCAAGTACAACAGTTTTACATCCAAATGGAATATTTCTAGCATTTGGATTCTTAAATCCCATAATATCTTTTAATATTTTGTCCAAAGTTTCAAAACAATGTTTATGCATCATCGGAGCTTCATCCCAAATTATCAGTTGTGCATGCAACAATAATTCCGCAAGGGGAGTCCCCTGGAAAATCCCACATACTGATTCTTAATGGAGATTGAATGGAACTTTAAACCTATAATGATCGGTTCTTCCTTTTAGAAGAAAAAGAGAAGATATGCCGCTAGATGCTACATTTAATACAATCATACCATTAGATCTTACTACTACAGAAAGAGTCCTCCAAACAAAAGTTTTGCCAGTTTCTCCATATGCATAAATAAAGAATAAGCCCCCCTTTGTTGAAGAAACAGATTTCATGACCTCGTCATACACATATTTTTTTATCTTTATTTAGATTTTGAAATAAATTAGCATGTTCTTCGATGAGGGTATCACGGTCATAGTCCAGCTCCTCAATAATAAATCAATTAAAAAATATTAGAGTCGACTTCAGTTGGAATTGGCATTGGAGGAAAGTACTTTAAGCTCTTCCCTATTCTCTGCAACAACTTGTCCACTTCCAGTAAAGCAAGGTTTTGAATCTCAGCATCACTCATTTTCAAATCTGTACAAAAAAAATAAATAAAAATAATTGTACTTTCACTAACTTATAGGAAAAAATATATAAAAGAACACTATCAAAAAACCATAGATATAATTGAAGTTTATTAATTAATACCTTTGTTATTTCTCAACTTTTGTTGTTTGTATAAAATGTCATCTAATAAATATTTCCAACATTTTTCCCAAACTTCTTCCGATCGAGATATAGATTTAGACACAAACAATGTCATGAATTAGGACCTAAAAATGTGTAGATCCCCAATAACTTGCTTCTTCGATACCATCTATATATTCCCTATCATCATCCAGTAGCCCAACTGAGTAGCACGCATCACGATATGTATCGTTTTGCTTTTCGTTCACTTTTATTTAAGTCATCGTGATATTGTGCTCCTCGAATAACATTGAGGAGGCACCTAACATAATAGTTATCACCGGAACCTGGGGGAACCTTATATAACCGAGCAATTTTCAATCTTTGCTTCCTAGAGTCCACTCATTTTCATTTTAGTTCCAAACAAAATACTGAGAAAAATCACTATACAAATAATTTTGAGCTTCAGGATATTTCTTGTTAGTCTCAAACCAACCCAAAACATTGTATGAAGAGTTGACTGTCGTTTTATCACATCTTCCAATGAGTCATTATCATTATATAGTACTCTTTACTTCCCTGGAAGATGAAAACTCAAACATAAGACGCAAGGATTCTTATACTAAATTTCATAGCCAAATATTCTCCAAGCCGCTTCCCATGGGGAAATGTAATGACAATCGTAACACATGTCGATTCTCATCAATTTCTGGCTTCCGCCCATCATTGTTACCACTCTTGTAAAATGTTGTTGTGACCCTATCATTTTCCTTGTTCACATATTTGAACAAATATTTGATAGATTTAGAGTGATTACACCATTCAATGTTCATGTGTGCTCCATACTTTAGAAACAAATAACAATTTTGTGGCACAACCCACTTATTATCTAGAGAAATACCATTTTTTGTTACCGTCCGACCAGTATTTCTACGTCTGTACACCGGGTAACCATCATAATCAACAGTAGTAGAGTCAACAAACCTCTTTGGATAATAGTTTGAGCATTTCTCATCAACCATGCAAGGGGAAGATTTTCTTCAAATGCCCACATGGACCATGAATCATCAACTCCGAAATTGCTGCATAATACATTGGATCTTCCTCTTCATCCAAAATCTCAGCTAAAATGATTCGATCAATACTGCTTGTATTAGGGTATTTATTTTGATAGAAATTGAAGAATATGGGCATGAGGAAGGCCTCGCTTTTGGAACTCCATAGTGTAAATAACTACATAAGATGAAAAGTAAAAAAAAACGAACAACACAACAATAAATAATAAATTGATGATGTATAGAGGTTATTTTGAAATAAATAATTTATATATATACTTGCATTAGGGTAATTATTTCGATAGAAATGGAAGGATATGGGCATGAGGAAGGCCTCGTTTTTGGAACTCCACAGTGTAAATAACTACATAAGATGAAAAGTAAAAAAAATGAACAACACAACAATAAATAATAAATTGATGATGTATAGAGGTTATTTTGAAATAAATAATATATATATATATATATATATATATATTGATATGCTCACTGGAAACTATATTTCTAAATATTTTGGTTGTCACGTAAATCTCTAATTAAGCCATCTAACTTCATCTTGAATATTTTTGAAATTACATTAGGACGATCTTCTGGTTTAAGATTCCTGCTCTCGACAAACCGTACAATCTCTGGTCATTTTGGATTGCACATGAATGTTATGAACAAATCTGGATATCCAGACCATCGATAAATTGCCATAGCATCTTGGTAAATGTGAATCATATACCGTGCACTACCGGTAAATGTCGCTGGCAAAAAAACTCTATTACCCACGCTGCAACCATTTGTTTCACCCCGTACTACTGCATCAGCAATTCCATTATACATCTCACTCCTCAACTCTTTTTGATGGGTTCTAATATACCATAATCTTGCAGATTCAATCATGGTATATCCATCAACTATGAACTGTTGTGTAAGCCTTTTGCAAGAGAGGATAGTAGGTGACTCGGATAACTTTTCATGCAATCGGTGCGAGAAAAACTCCCTTTGGCTCACATAATTTCTTTCATTTCCTATCGGTTCTTGATGATCAGCAAAAGATATATCTTTCCTATAATTATCTTCACCGTAAGGAAATAATAATTGATATTGTAGAGCAAGTTAAGACTTATGTAACTCATTGATACGTTTCAATTTGCCAGATTTTATTTCTGAAATAATATCCCTATCAACCATATATTTTTCAAAATCACCAACAACTAAGATGGCAAGTTCATCGGCTTTGGGTAGATTGTGCGTTCTTGCATCAGTGCCTCTTCTCCCAATAAGTCGTAATCTCATTTCGATAACACCATCTTCGAGAAGCTTATCCTTTAAATTCTTAAATTACTTAACCAAATTATTTGACCTATCTAACATGGATTTGAGTTCAACAATAATTTCGGTATGCAGAGAATTATTTTCATTGCCTTTTCTGCATAAATGTAAATTGTAAAATAAGAATATTTTAAAAAAATAATATATTAATTTGAATAACCAATGATAACTTGTGAAATTGAAAATCATACCTAACCAAATCAATTCGGTTTTGAACTTCGTTTGCAGTATCATATATATAAAGCTATGCTAACTTCGGTGTAGAACCTTCTTTTGGCAGCAAACTCCCTATTAGATGATAATTGTGACTGTGCATACGGAATATCGATGGCAAATTTCCCGTGTTCATACTGGAATCAACTTTTGTACCCATCGAAGTAAAAGAAAATATTTTCTTGTATGATCGAATATTCTCTAAAAAAATGTCTATTTTTATCGCTAAAACCAAATATTAGATCATACAAAACTTGTGGTGGCTTCTTCAAAGGAGACAACACAATCTTTTCCTTGTCACAACAGGTAGAGTACTCCGGTATCGTAGTTTCAACACTTGGCTTCAATCTCTCTCCATACCAAAAATATGCTGAATAACGCCCACATATGAAACTAGGATCACCAATATCCCAATAAACTGTTCGATAATACTTTAGACAAATGAAGGTGTCATTGAAATCAATAAATTATATATATGTGTGTGTAATCAAAATTTATATTCGAATTAAATAAAGTATCTTAGTGTATTATTGGAAATAAGAAGATTTGAAGGAATTACCATCATCAGGAATCTTAGGTTTATTGAGGTATCGTTTATATGAAGGCTTACTAAGTGCTGTAGTCGCTTCCTTCTAAACTGCTTCAGTTATTCTTGCACTGCTAATTGGAGTGGATGATGTGGATTCTTTTAAATATCACAAAGGTATATTTACAAATAAAAAAATATTAATTAAACCAATTAATCATCCATTCAAATTATAATATTTTAGCAAAATATGAATCTTTAGAAGTTTACCCTTTTAAAGAACAGACTTCAAAGATGGCCTTCCCACTTTTTGTTTTGGAGTATTTTCTGTTACAATATTCACAATATTGGTTAGTAGAAAAAATATTATCTATTATTGTAYAAGTAATATGTARCGTAAAAGATATGTKAAATAAATATTKCATAATTAAAATTATTAATCATACATCAATATTTAGTTTTATTGTATTACAATATTATTTCAAAGTTAATGTTTACCTTAAAAGTACGTTAAATTTCTTTTTGAAGCATGAGTACATTAAATAAATAGAAAATATATGTATGACTATTCGAGATTTTTATAATATATCAAAACCAATGGATAATGATTTTATATACTCGATTTATCAATTATTACCAATAACATTGTCATGTAAAAGAAGAAATAACATAAACTGTTAAAGTTGTTATAAAAATTGAACTTCTCTTTGAAATATAAAATTATTATGCAAATGAATAAGTAATCTTTACCATTATTAGAAATATTCAATTTCTTGGTGGACGTCCTCTTCGTGGTTTAGGGGTAAGTTGATTCTGTGTTAAATCAACTACAACAGATATACTATTGTCCATTCTGTCAATGGACCTGAAGAATTTTCTGTATTCATGGTGAAACTTATGAACTACACTTATATTCTTTTCATAAAATATTATTACTATTGTCCTTATGAGAACATAAGAAATTGTATTTAATTTCATCTTCCCTCATATTTTATTTAAGATAATGATGATATATTTTTAATAATAACAACCAAATAATTCACAATAGTAATCAAATTACAACTGTAATTTTAGAACAAATAAAATAAATGTGGAATTCATGAAAGAATTTACCCTTCTTAGGCACATTTGATTTGTAGGTGGTCGTCCCCTTCTTGTTTAAGGATTAAGTTGATTATATGATTTATCTAGTGTAGTTATTGCAATGTTGTCCACTTCACTCGATAGAATATGTGTTGACAAATTCTCTGCAATAATAGTACATATAGATGAAGCGCGTATTCTCCAGCATTATTACTCAAATATTATAAACAACATTAATATATGAATGATCTTGAAAGAAAAGTTTCCTTATAATGTGTGTGTGTGTGTGAAATTATATAAACAAAATCATGAAATTATAAAAAATATGAGTGCTGCCGTCAGGACTTATGTTCGATGATTGTCTTTTGCTGCCAATAATTGTACACTTGGTGATTTACCTCATTTATTTAGAATGAATAAAAATGAATTAATACTATCATTAAGAATGAAAAATATTTTAATTTATAATATTAACAGTAATATACTATATCAAATTAAAAAAAATATATAATGAGATTATTTGTCAATTGATTGTATGAATAATGTATCTTGTTTTCTAAAATGTGTGGAAATCTATATATATATAGAGAGAGAGAGAGATATAGTAATTCCATAAATCAAGTTTGTAATAATTAAGATATAATGTGGAATATTTTTATTAGTGACTTTCCATATGATCTTCTTTGTCATTATTATTGTAACTTATATGTGTGTATAACATACAATTAAAGCAATTCATTTATTGTAAAGTAAATTATGAATGCTAATTTAATTAATTATGAAATATATCTAATTAACAACTCATTATAAATGGTAATAGCATATATTAACAAATACAAGAAAATCTATTTTTTTTGATATTATGATATTTCAGTTTCCATAAGAGGAATTTGATATTATTGTATGTTTGACTTAAACGTGTATTTAAGTTATAAAAGTTAGTTAAGAGATTAAATCTACCTTAAATTAATGGCTATTAAAACCAAATACATTACGTATATTAATTAATGGCCATCAAAAGCATTATTATATAAGGGGAGACGTTAACAAACATATTTATATATACAAAACAATCATATAAATGAATATATTAACAAATATATTTACGTATATTCATTAACACACTTTCTCAATTAAACTGTCACCTGTATGGGGTTAGATGAATCTGTTAATGAATCAATTAATGGCATGATCTTATTTGATTGATATGATATTAAATTATCATATATTTAATATTACTTTATTGATATGATATTAAATTGTAATATAATTGATATTGATAAACAATGAATAATTATTCAACTAATTAATATGATTGTTCAATACAATAATATTTGAAGTTAACAAAATTTAATATACTATCCTAATAATGTAATATTAAATAATTAGTTAATTAATTTAATATTTTTTCATTATTTGAATATTTGCATGTATATTTATATAGAATAAGAAGATTTTTGGTGAGATCTAATGGTCATGAATGATTTAATTGTGAAACTTTATACATTATTATTTTATTTTAATCAAAATAACGAATCGACTTATCATTTTATAGATAAGGAATGTGGGACAAAATAATATATTAATTACGTGTAATATTAATTTATTTAATTATAAAATATATGCAATTAGCAAAATGGTAATATTAGTTTTTATATAAAAACTAAGTTGACTTTTCGACAATCAAAATGGTAATATATTTTTATAAGGTTAGATGAATTTGTTAACAAATATATTACGTATCAAACCTATCCAAATTTTGAATCGGAAGACAAGCCTGTGGAGCTCCTGTAACATTATGCAAGGAAACAACTGGACAGTTATAAAACGAAGGGAAATTGAACTTCAAAGGACTAAGAAATATGAGTATCTTCAACGAAACATACTTGTATCTACACCTTTGATGAAAGTAGAAAAATACTCGGCACTTTCCATCTGTCGATGTTGTTGCAAGTAATATCTCAAGACAATAATACAATTTAAAAGGGCAAAAAGGTAATGGTATGAACGAAGCGGCGAAGCACGAGTATTCAAATATACGATTATTAATTAATTAGTTGATAGTTATAGTTTCAGAAAACCTCAGGGTTAGCTGACAAAACTACAGCATTATTAGTTTATGAAATGAAAATTGAAAGTAATTTTTTGCAAGGATCCAAATTAGCAACAGGTTTATTACCTTCAGCTCCAGAAAGACGAATCAAACTTTTGCCTGTAGTGAGCATTCCACACATACAGCTCCTATAAATCATACAACACGGTCAAAGTAATTCTCCTTTTTCTATTTTAACATAATTCCCCAATATGACTCCCTAGAACAGGGGGGGTGGGGAGAAGTTATCCTTCAAAATTACCATTACCCTCAACATATGTTTCTATTTTACGAATTGCACATATTAAGGTGATAATTTGTAAAAGAAACAAAAACTTCGATAGGTATTAGAAATTTTACAAGATAACTTGATTTTCTTTATTTGGTAATTAGGCTAAACCTCTAGTTATCTAATAGGCATCTATAACATTACATGCTAATAAACTAAACTAGGCACTGGTTGGGCTTTTATGGGTCTTGGAAGGGCTTTCACCAATCTGAGGATGCGCAGCAAAAGCCTCGAGCCATCCATTCACATCAACCTACAGAATTTACAAAAAATAAAATAAAATAAAAATTAGTAAATCTGTAAAAATAAGCAATATATAATCTGAAAAGAGATTGTGAGAAAGAGACTTTGTTGAACCAGATGTCTTTGGCGGCATAAAGGGCTTCTTGACAATTCGGAAATGGGGAAGCTGACACCATTTCTTGGGCAAATTTCATTTTAGAGAAGCATCTCCTAAATTAGCATTCAACTTCATCCTGCATTAATTACCAATAGTTTGTGAATGTGTATCTATTAGATACCTAACTCCAAAACCAGCTTTTCTATAGGCAACTTTACACCCAGCCAAAGAAAACAAGGGTGAAAATGATTTTTTATTTTTTAAAAAGAAAATAGAACTCTGGATAGAATTTTTCCTGGATGGACAATTAGAACCAAATATAAAATTGGTCTATGCAAGTTAAGCAACACAAAACAAAATGATGTTTCTAATATCTAAAAATATGAAAACTAAGTCGAAGTCAATTACCTGTATAAAGAGATGGTATCCCTCTGTTTGTGCTGGATCAGTAGGATATGGCTGATCCAACATATCCTGTAGCATTTGTGAATGCAGAACATCCACAGCCTCGGAAACCTTGGATTTCAGAGCATCGGGTGATTCGAGCAAATGCAGAACCTCTGTTTGGTCCATCTCATGAAGCATGCCCGTAACTTTGGCAGCATGCTCGTGCTCCATCTGATCACCGAGAGGGTACAAATTCTCACCCAGCAACTGTCAGACAAAAACATCACATTAGACAAATAATAAGCAAATATTGCAGAACCAACTTTTTATATAACTAGCAGAATGCATTTTCTCACCGTCCTCTGCTGTTCAGGAGTAGCATTTGCAAGTCCAGAAGAGAGAGCAGTAATTGGTATAGGCTGTGGAAAAGCAGAGTCCCTAGGAAGCATACCACCGCTAGCCATGTCATAGGGAACAGGAAGCATCCCTCCAACAGCACCCGGCATGTGCCTATCTTGCATATTACGCCCTGGAGGATACCGATACATCCTCCCTCTTGGAAGCATCTATTAAAAATGAATTTTAGTTAATTTTTGAAAATTAACAAATAGAAAGAAATATCAAGGGAATATCTTACACTTAATTTCTATGGGTATTTTGTGTTATTAACCCTAATGAAACAATCAAAATTGGCACAAGATTGGAAAAATGAAGTATTAACGTACTTGCTGCTACATTAGCGGCACGGGCTGCTGAGTTTGCTGAACTGCACCAGCTGCTAGTCTACCACCAGGACGTTGGCCCTGCTGGACCATCGGCAAAAAGAAATTCGGCATGGGACCACTTCCAGGGCGCATTCCAGGAAAAAGCTGCTGCTGATAACCGAATCCAGCCTAACAATTTTTCAGCAGTCAGTTACCAATAAGAACATGCCTTAGGTACATGTACCGAATGCTATTTTAAAAAAAAAAAAGAATCGTTCATATGCTAGAAAATCAAAATATAATAAACTTGGGGAAAGAGAATTTGTTCAGGAGTTGTTTTCAACTGAAGACAGTGAGGTTATTTATCTGGGGTAGGGTGTAAGTGAGATTGTTAGACATATTTGTGTTATGTCGATGGATCCACTTAAAACTCAACCAACAATTAGTGACAATGTCTTAATTCTCAATCATTTCAATGCTGAAACAAACTGCTGAGACTAAATGGACCATTCACTAAAATGCTGGTAAACAAGATTTGTTTCTCTAAAATAAAAACCCCAGCTCAACACTTCATTGTCATTGTTATCTAAAATCCTTCTAGCAACGAGACCAAATTATGAGTTGCCTAGAAAAATAGCCAAAGATGTTATAACTCATTTTATCCTTCCGAAAAAAAAAAATTAGAAAGTGATTATCGTAGTTATGTGAGACAGTCAAAAAATTTCATTCAACAATTCTAAATTAGGTCAACCATTTAGCAAACCTAGGTCAAGCGGGATGACCGGGATGTGCAAGCGCTGCTAACAATTTAACATACTTATTTTATAATTAATTAACGGTAGCTTCAACCAATTGGCACATAAAACTACTTTATCTCATCAAAAGCAAACTCAAAATTCTAATAGTACTCTAATCATAATTTCAATCCACGGCATATGCATTTCAAAATATCATTTAAAAACTCGGGTAATTTAGAACAGTAAGACTGTGAAATACTTACCGCGGATTTACCGGGAATAGTGCAGAGCCACACCATCAAATTCACAGTACCATCGGGCAAGGTTTCTGGTTTAGCCACAAAACCCTATGAACAAACACAGAAAAAACTTGAACTCATAATCCATCACATATGCAACCAAAAACGAGAGAAAAAAAATAAATAAACCACTTATTAAACAAAATAATGGTGAAAGAAGAGATCGAACATGTGGATGATTTCTCCGCCAGGCTTTGCGTTCCTCCGCGAGTCGCCCACGCGCGATTCCACCAGACATTCTTATGAGCAGCGTGTTTTGGAAGTTAGCGGATTCCTTGTCCTCCGCTGGCGGCACCGCCGTTCCGATCGAGGTGTCCCCCATCCCACAATGATTCGGATGGAAAGGGAGGAGCGTATTAGTTGTGAATAAATGGTGGTGTGGAGTGGTGCTGGGTGAATTCAGCAAAGATGGAAAAATGACGGGAGATGGATGAAGGGGTAGGGCAAAGTGACGAGATTCATTTTTTTTTGGACAGAATAATATGATATACCAGAACGTCTTTTTTAAAGACGTTCTATATAATTGCATATACCAGAACGTCTTTTTTAAAGATGTTCTAGATATTATGTGACTATTTTTTTATGAAAATACCACCGCCTGACATTCTAGAACGTAGCCTCCTGAGGCGTTCTAGAATGTCTGTTCTAAAATCCATTCTAATGTAAGGCTAAATTTCATACTAAACTTGCTTTCTTGCATTTCAAGGCTCTTGTTGAAAATCAGTTCAAGACTATAAAATCAAATGTCTCCAAACTGATAGAGAATGTGAGTTCATAGGACTTAAACAAATCCTAGGTCAATCTGTGATCATGCATAGGATGTCCTGTTCATATACACCTAAACAAAATGGACTTGCAGAGAGAAAACATAGTCATATAGTACAGGTGGCTATATCCCTCATGTCACAATCAAATGTTACAGATAAGGTTTGGAGTGAGACTTTTAGTTCAGCAGTTTACCTTATTAACAGAACCCCTAGCAAGATTCTCAAGTTTAAATCACCCTTTGAGGTCATTAGCACAAAAAAAGCTGACTACACCTTTCTCAGAAACTTTCACTACAAAAAAATAGCAGTTTTCCGAAGGAAAAACCTTCCTTCGGTATTTTCCAAGGTAAAAACCGAGGGACAAAAAAATTCCTCGGTTTTTTCCGAGGGAACAATATTCCTTCGGAATACCCCTCGAAATTCCGGCGCCATTATTTGCCGCCATGATTATCGAGGGAAAATATCGACGGATTTCCGAGGGAATGCATTCCGAGGGAATAAAACCCTCGGAATACCGAGGGAAAAGAATATCCCTCGAAATATTTTTATTTTATCATTTTTTTTATTTTTTTAAAATTTTGAGGGAATCCAAAATCCCTCGGAATGAAACCGAGGGAATCTTAAATCCCTCGAAATTTCGAGGGATTTTGAATTCCCTTGGGATTTTCAAAAAATAAAAAGAAATCGTAAAAAATAGGCCCGTCGCCCGTCGCAGCACCGCAGCCGCCGTCGCCCGTCGCAGCAGCAGCCTGTCGCCGCTCGCCGCCCGTCCACAGCCCCAAACCAATGTAAGTTTTTTAAGTTTGTTTTTCAGTTTTTTTTTTTGTACATTATTTATATGTATTAATTTTATTTTTAATTTGTAATTATAGTTCAATCTAGGGTTTAATTTTCAAATAGGATTTTTTAATTTTTAATTTTTAATTTTTAATTAGGGTTTCAGCTTAGGTTTTAATTTTCAATTAGGGTTTTGATTTTAGTGTTATGGTTAATTTTAGAATTAGGGTTCAATTTAGGGTTAGTTTTAGAATTAGGGTCCAATTTAGAAAGAATAGATTAATTAGTGGTCATTTTAGTAATTATTACATAATTAGGGGCCAATTTAAGAATAATCAATTAATTAGAGGCCATTTTAGTAATTATTACACGATTAGAGGCCAATTTAGTAATAATTACATAATTAGGGCCCAATTTAGTAATAATTACATAATTAGGGTCTATTTTAGTAATAATTACACAATTAGGGTCCAATTTAGTAATAATTACATAATTAGGTTTCAATTTAGTAATAAATAAGCTTGTGTAAATATTGTTCATTCATGGGAGGCCGTGGTGATCGGCCGTGATTTAAAAAAAAATTGTATATATATTGTTCATGCATGGGAGGCCGTGGTGATTGGCCGGAGTTTAATTTTATTTATATATAATATTGTCATTGGCGTTGTTGGTTGTATACCATTGAATGTTGACGTGGGTTACGGTGCCGACCGGAAGGTTTTGTCCCTCCAATAGCGGGTTTTCAAATTTTAAGTTTTCAAAATATTTTTAAAAAAATGTGACGGTGGTAACTGCTTATTTGGAACCTTGGCGAAGTGACGCGATGCATATAGATCACTTGTTTCAGAATTAATATCATATAGAAAAATTTGAAACTAAGTTTCAAATTATTCCAATATTCCTTAGACCCGTTTGAGGTTTAGTATCAAATATAGAGTTTGATACTAAATTTCGAATTGTCCCATTTTCGGACAGTTTGAGAATGTGACTTGTAGTATGGTTATCTTATGTGTATGTTTTTTTTTTTAGTTTTGAAATTTTAGTTTCTGCATCTCTCTAATTGTTCTCGGGTGCACTGAAATATACGTGCACTACGAGAACTGGGGGAGATGCTGTCGAAATATTGAATCTAAGAAAAATGCATATGTTAAGATAATACATACTACTAAAATGTCACGTTCTTGAATGGGATAGAAGCCTTACAAATTATAACTCGAATTCCCCATTCTTCTCGTAATGCTGCCGAAATTTTGCTAATTTTGCCTCAATGATAATTACGTGGAGGAACTTGGTAATAACGAGACAAATGATGATACAGAAGAAGAGTTACTTACCGATCAAGATACAAATCAAGATACGAATGAAGATGAGTTTGATGATACATTTAATAGCGAAAGTGATTAGTTTGGTTGAAATATATGTAATTTATTCTTATTGTAAAACACACTTTTTTATAACTACTTTTTTTAATTTGAATTTATTAATACGTTTGGTGTCTAATATATACTGGTATTTTGTAAAATGCTCGTATTATTATCTAATAAATTTATCAGATGCCGTTTTGTCGAGGATCCGGTAGCGTAGGTCGATTAGATATGGGGTCAGCTAATCATTTAGCTGATTTTGACACCGACTACATGGGTCTCGGTAGTGATCATCCAGCGACACAGACCCCGATGCAGACGCCGACGCAGACCCCAATGCAAATGCCGACGTCACGTACACCATCACAGACCCCGTCCGACGCGGGTACATCACGGACCCGACGACAGTTGGTCGCACCGCAGAGGGGTATGACTCAGGTTTATATTGCAGGTACGAAGTAAGTAGATCAATGATTTTAAAATTATAATTATTATTTTGATTAAATTTTATTCGTAAAAAAATAAAACACTATTGAATACAGGCTGCACAGCACAGGGGGCAAGGTGTCCACTATACTCCGTATGATCTTTGAGAAGGATCTCCATCCCGCCGGGTGGTGCTATAAGGCGGTCCCTAAGGAGACTAAGGCATTCTGGTGGGAGATGTTTAAGGTAATTATTATTTTGTGTCCAAACTTGTTAGTATTTACCATAAAAACACAATCATATGTTTCAATTGAATTGTAATTACTGTTTTATTTTGCAGGAGGTTTGTTATTGGGACCCGGAGGAGTATAGTGATAAAGACATACGGAAGGTATTTTTTTCGATGATCAGAGCCCTTTACGGGAGGCAGCTTAACGAGTATAAGAAGCATATTGCCTCCCATGGTGGTGGTCGGCCGGAGTGCCTCACCGAGGAGGTCTATAGGTAAACGATTATGTTATGTGTATTCTTATTAAATTAGAATTTTTTATTTATAACATATAATTTATATCGTATCTTATATATCATCCATTTCAACTAGGGCTTGGAAGGTTGAGTGGGATAAGCCCGAGAACAAGGCCAAATCCGAGCAGTGCAGCCGAAACAGGAGGAGCGAGCCTGCTGGGCCGGGGACTGGGATGTCGAAGCACACGGGGGGTGCTAGATCTACTATCGACTATGATTTGGATATAGTAAGTAATTTTAGAATATAATAATATAATATTTATTTGTTTAATTTTAATGTTAATTATTTGAAAATTCTATTTGAATACAGGAGCAGGAGACGGGTGCGCCGGCTACGTGCTATGATCTTTTTAAATGTACGCACCAAAAGAAAGACGGCGCATGGATCGATACGAGATCTACTAATATTAATGTGAGTCTCTTTCTTATTTTTAACTTATTCTTTTATTTTAACGTAGAATTTTAATAACGAGTTGTATTTTAGGAGGAGTACGAGCGACAGCTGACCCAGGAACAGGAACGTGCGTCTTCTTCCCAGGAGGGGAGTAGCGAGGTTGACAAGGACCTGGTTTTCCTCGACGTCGTCGGGGAGAGAAAGGGACGGCATTACGACACCGGCGCGTATGGGAAGATGGTGGCTGCTATGAAGGGTTTATTCAAGGGCTGCTCTTCCACCTCCTCCCAGGCTGATAGGAAGCCACGTCAGAGAGCTCGAGGCGCAGGTCGAGGCTCAGAGGGCTCAGCTCGAGGCGATGCAGCAGCCGGCAACCGAGGAAAGGCGACAACGTGCGGAGGAGCGCCGACAGCGGGAGGAATTTCAGGTGCGGATGGATGCCCAGATGGCACAGATGGCTGAGATATATGCTCGTTTCCAGCAGCAGTTGCCCCCTCCCCATCAGCAGTAGCAGTACCCCCCTCCCCATCCATAGGACATTTTTACGGTTCATATAAACTTTGTTACTGTGTCGAACGCATGTAATTATTCTTAAATTTTCAAATATTTTTTATAATAACTGGTTTATTTATTTGTCTTTTCTTTAATTACTTTTTTCAAATTTTAGGGAATTTTAATAATTGAACAGGAATTAAAATTAGAAATTAATAAAAAAAAATTAAAATCGGGGGAAAAAATCCCTCGGAAACGTAAAAAAAATTAAAAAAATATAACCGAGGGGTCCCTCGGAAATATCAGAAATTCGAGTGATTATATTTCTCTCGAAATTCCGAGGGAAAACAAATCCTTAGGTGTTCCGAGGGACATTGTTCCCTCGGAATTACGAGGAAAAAATATTCCCTCGGAATTCCGAGGGAATAATGTCCCTCGGTTTTCCCTTGGAATTCCGAGAGATTGCACGGAGATATTTCCGAGAGAATGTTTGCCTCGAAATTCCCTCGGTTTTAGATTTTCGAGGGAAATATGCCCTCGAAAAAAAAATTCGAGGAGGGTTTTTCCGAGGGAAAAATTCCCTCGGTTTTGACCAAAACCAAGGTATTTTCTTTGAAAATCGAGGGAAAAATCACTCGGAATTTTGCTATTTTTTTGTTGTGTTTGGTTGCTTGTGTTTTCCTTTACGTAAGCCTTACTCTTCCCACAAACTTCAGCCCAAAAGCCTGCCTTCAACTTTTATAGGATATAGGCCAAGTCATAAGGGATACAAGATTCTTCTGCCTACAAACAAAATAATAGTAACAAAGCATGTACTGTTCTAAGAAGATATTTTTCCTTTTAAACTTGGAAATTCAGTTTCCAATGATATGAAAACACAGGGAAATAGTCAAACACCTATGATCAAGCTGCATAACATAAGTCACAATCCTTTAATAAATCTTGACTCAGCTTAGTTTTCACAATCCTCAGCGTCACATGCTGACAATGATCATCTTCTAACTTCTTCAGCACAACTGTCTTCAGAAAATGCCACCTCTGTCAATCTTGCATCACACAATTTCTCATCCACAAATACCCTCCCTATTGGTCAAATCACTATAGATTTACCTATAAAGAATATGGATATCTGTGCCATCTAATCCTACTGTGCAGGGTAATGCAAGTACACATCACATGCAGACTAGATCAAAGTTTGGCATCCATAAGCCAAAAACATATGCTGCAGAGATGAGAAATGCTGATTATGAGCCTAAGACAGTTGAGGAGGCTATCACTATTCCTATGTGGAGAGATGTTATGGCTACTGAATATCAAGCACTCTCAAGAAACAACACCTGGTCCCTTGTTCAGATTCCACATGACATAAAATTTATTGGTTCAAAATGGGTGTTTAAGGTAAAAAGGAACTCAGATGGATCAGTTGCTAGATATAAAGCTAGGTTAGTAGCAAAAGGATACACTCAGGCTCCTGGATTGGACTATACTGACACCTACAGCTCATTAGTAAAACCACCAACCATCAGAACAATGTTATCTTTGGCAATCACTAAAGGCTGGTCAATCAAGCAACTTGATGTATGAAGTGTTGTTTTTCGTGGTTTTAGAAATTTAAAGGTTCATGCCTCGGTTTTATCGGAAATCGATTCGATTGAAGTATTCAATGTGTTTCAAGCTTGGAAAATAAAGGGAAAATGAAAATAAAGCAATTAAACTAACTAATCTAAACTAGGAATTGAAATTGCAAGTGGGTAGAATGCCACGTCGGATGTCTCAATATGGAAATGCAAAGAAATAATGAAAATAAGTAAGAAAATGCAATGTTTCACCAAGTACAAGCATGCAAACACAAGGTACAACTATGTATAAAATCCTATATAATGCAAATTAACATAAATTGAAAGCATGAATGGAAAGAGCAATGGAAATTGACGAGAAAGTTCAATACTTTAAGGAAAATAACAAGCAACAAAACCTAGATCTAAGATTTAACCTAAAACTATGCATGAAAATAAAATTGCAAATAAAGCATAGGAAACTTGAAATCAAGACGATCTAAGACTCGATCTATGATCTAGATGTGTCACTCATCTAGATTCCATATCCAATTCTTAAGATCTAACAAGAAATCAAGGTGCTAAGGCAAAAGGCATAACATGAAGAACAAGCATGGAAACGAAGAACAAAGCGTGGAAATAAAGCATAAAACATGAAATTGAAAGGAAACTTACTTGAATTAAGAAATGAAACAAAGCTTGAATGTAATTGCAATCAAAGTAACAATCTAAAGGAGTATTTGGATTCTTCTTAGGCTTACAAACCCAAGGCCAAGCATGAAAGTAAATCTAAAACTAGGAAAAGAAATTACATCAAAGCTTGAAATTGAATCTAAAACATAAGAGAGAAGATTATCCAAGAGCTTGATTGAAATTTGATCCCCAAACCCAAGTTAGGGTTGGTAAGGGAGTTATATCTTCAAAGGTGAAAGGTGTGGGCTTTATATACTTGTTTGTAGGGGAAAAACCGTCAAAAATCCCCAAAATCGTTGAACTCAGCATCGCAGTCGATTGACTGCTCAGTCTCGAACAGCCAAACTCTCTGCCGAGCAGTCGATAGACTGACAAATATACAAAATTATCCAATGATGTCTTCGTATTAAATGTATCCCTTCCTCCTAGATATCATCTGGCGGTTTATTTGTGTCATTTGTAATATTCCTCCGAGAGTTATGGGCTCCTCACCAAAACCTGCCACAAGCGAGGCGACGACGAACTGTTTCCACTTAAAGCTACTTTCTACTATTCTTAGACTCAAAATTTGGAATTGTTGTACACACAAACGTTTTAGACAATTCTCTCAGCTTTCTAATGGTATAATGTGGAGGTAAATGTCACAAGTGGTTTTGGAGTTATGCTTATATTACGACAACTGAGACATCCACCGAGCGAATGCAATCCTTTTAGCCACCTACAAAAAAAGAATTCAAGCTTAAAAACCCAAAAATAGCGCAAACACCTCACATATTGTACTCTTAAAGTTAAAAAGAAGATCAACGAGAAAAAGTCTTAAAACCTAATGAAAAACGACTCGAAACTACTAGATACGACGCTAAACCCTAACTAAAAACACGAGGAAAAACACAACAATTACATGCAAAACAACACACTTATCGGTTTGTTCGTCCTCGAACAACGAAAAGAATCGAGAGTTTACATGCAATGAACATTATATAAAAAGAAAAATTCTTGTGCTTATCCTTATTTATAAGATGATAGTATCAACATAGACTTGCTATCGTCAAGCATTGCTCGTATTACTTTTTCTCAAATGCAAGCCAAATCGATGACTTCCTCACAAATGAAATCTTGAGGGTGTTCGCTCAATGCGCTCAAGTGTTTGAGATGGGACGTGTATACACTCAAGCCGGTCAATACGTGCACCTTGTCAAGATTTCATAAATCGGACGCTCAAAATTGCTCATAGTACATGACCATATAGGAATCGAAAGAGGTCTTTATTATGGGTTGTAATGTTGCCTCTTTGGTAAGGTATGTAATATTTGGATATAGTGTCTAACACACGATCAAACGTGATCAATAACATACAAAATCCTAACTTTTAAAACCCGAAGCTTATGATCGCTTCCCCTTTCCCAATTCACCAAACTCTCATTCGAAACCCTTTCGTTATACTCGCACGCTTTTTCGACTTTATTTCACAACACTTAGAAGCTTTTTGAATTTGCTTCTAAAACCCGAAGCTTATGAACGCACGCTTTATCACTTTCGTGATTTGTGTTGGAATTTTATTCTCTTCTTTTTTTTCTCTTTTTTTTTTGTGTATAAGAAACTCAATACCTGAATCCCACAATCGATTTCCCTCACATTTCTCGTCAACTAACAATAAACTCTCTCACCTCATAATTATGGAGATACAAAGAGCTAAAATCGAGTTCGAGCTAACAAGAAACGGGATAAAAGCTCAAGAGGGCTCATTTGGGATTTTTAAGTAAGCTTACATATATGAATATGGCCAGAACAGGGGTGATATATGTGCCTCGAGGTCATTTTCAAATTCAATCATGTACGAGCAAAGTCAAACCTCCTCAATGCAATTTCCCTAAAAATGCAAGCAAGCCGATAAATCACACGAGGCTACTCACTAGTTTGCACCGAATTTAGGAGCAAAATCAAAAGAGCTTTTAGAGCTTTGCAATCTTTTCACGATAAAATGTTGATTATTATATATATATATAGGCGGGTTTTGGACGAAGCACAAAAAATTCAACTCTTCACACAAGAGGCCATAAACATGCAAAAACCCGACAAGTAAACTATTCAAACTTCCAAGCACGTGGAGTTGTTCAACGATGTAATAAAGACACAAAAGACACAAAAACGACTCAACAACGACTCAACCATCAAATAGCGCAAATAGTAAGCGTCACTTCGCCAAGAATGCGTCACTTCGCCAAGGCTCGATTTAAGATCAACAAAACATGCTCGATTAAAACTGGGACCCTAACCACCTACCCACCCCACACTTAAACCATGCATTTCCCACATTTTAATGAAAACCAAGTAAAAGGAGGGGGAATAGAAACCTCCTTAACCGAGCGAGTTTTGGTCGAGCTCGGTGGGGTCCACCTAGGCATCTAAGCAATCTAAGCAAAAATCGAGCGTGGCTAGTATCTCCCGGCTTCATGAACGCTACTCACTTATTCAATTGCCCAAGGCTGAAGTCGGAAAATAACACACTATACAAGAAAGTCACACGAAATTAAAACTCAATATGTACACGAAATAAAAACAAAATATATTTTTTTTATTTTTCAAATGTTTTTAGATTTTTGAGTTTTTGAATGTTTTTGGATTTTTCAATTTTTTGAATTTTTTTGGATTTTTTAATTTTTGAATGTTTTTGGATTTTTCAATAAAAGAAAGAAAGAAAGAAATGGAAAGAGCTTGGGTTGCCTACCAAGAAGCGCTTGTTTTACGTCATTAGCTCGACTAATCCCTTTCATCAAGGTGGAAAGATAACGAGAGGGTCCACCAAAATAATCTCCTCCTTGTCGGGAGGATCCACTCTTTGGAACGTCCTTGGCACATTGCATAGCTCATAAAAGACCCGCCAAAAAGCAAACGTTCCAAATGGGCAAATGAAGATCGTCTCGGCTAGGTCCTCGGATGGAATGGTGGTTTTGAAGTGCCCCGAAAACTCGTCCACTAAACGATAGGAATAATGGCCGGCTAGCTTGTTCATCCTTTGATCGAAAAACGGGGGAGGGAAACGATCTTTCTTTGTGGACTCATGAAACTTCTTAAACTCAATCAACATCCTCCAACCCGTTGAAGCCCTCGTGGCTAACAACCCTCTTTTCCCTTCCTTGGGTACCATGTGAATAGGATTCACCCACTCGCTCTTGGAAAGTACGAACATTAAGCCTTCCCACAACAACCTCCAAATCCCGTCTCTCACCATTTCATGAAGAATCAAATTCAAAGAGCTAACTCCCTCAATCACTCCGGGTTTCCAACCAATCACACTCTTAAGAACATTAATCGCTCCAATCGACCCCTCCTCTTCACTTCGATCCGAATCCAAGATGGTAAACGGTTGTGTCTTCTCTTTCTCTAAATAAGCATGCTCGAGGGGAAATGGAGGAGGATTAAGCTCGGGCTTGTACCTCCTCTCGGCCTCATTGGAAACTAACTCAAACAATCCACCGACCCCCTCAAGACACTCATCAAGCTCTTCAATCTTAGCATCACTAACCTCTACCTCCACCTCCCCCTCTAAGAAATCGTCAATATTTTCAATATTATCATCAATAACCCCCACCTCTAGACGTGTTGATCCGGTTACGGTTAACCGCCTAATCAGCGGTTTTTAACCGTTGACCGGTCAACGGTTAACCGTAATCGGCGGTTAGCCAGTTAACCGTAACCGTTAACCGGTTAAAACCGGTTAGGTTATGGTTATCCAAAATTTGTAACCGTAACCGCCGCGGTTAACCTGTTTTTTTTCAAAATTTGCAGTCTAGTCGATCGACTGCTCTTTAGTCGATCGACTGGCAGTCGATCGACAGGAAAGGAAGTCAATCGACTGGATCGACTGCTTGCAGATTAGCCGTTGAAAATCGACGGCTGAGATCAACGAGCCGTTGAAAATCGACGGCTCAAATTCAAAATAGAAGTAGCCGTTGGGCGGTTAACCGCGGTTAACCGGTTTAACCGCCGGTTAGGCCGGTTTTAATTTTTTTTTTTTGCAAATTTTGACACCTATAAATACCCCACTCTCCAACACCAATCCTCACACCAATTCATCTACTATTCTTCTTCCTCTCTTATATTTTCAAGCTCAAAGAAGTCAAGTTTCTAATTTGTGCAAARWATAATATTATCAATAATTATTCMTTCGTAATMTCGTTTTACTTTATTATCGTCTATAATATAACTATGGCAAACTCTTCCCGTGTCAATATCAACACTCCCACCTCTTCTCGTCGAGGTCGAGGTCGAGGATCTCGATGAGAATCTTCGGCCGTGGCCGGAGATTACGTTCCCGATGATATGACGCCGGCGGAAGTTGAGGACCTATATAATCAAATCAACTTCGACTCCCCGGCGCCGCAACAAACCAATTTTGAAGAGGAATTATCGAGCTCCGATGAAGAAGAAGTGGCGATCAATTTGGACGAAGATGAGGAGGAAGCGACGGGTGATATGCCGCCGCCTCGATCGAAACCGAGGGAATTACTTTCCCCCATCTTCCGATTGCATTTCACAAAAAAGACGATCAACGGCGAACCTCGAGCGCAATGCAATTATTGCAATTCTCATTACGCATTCGGTTCTAAAAATAATACAGGCTACGGGTCGCTCAAATATCACATGGATAAGAAGCATCCCGACAAGTACGGCACCGGTAGTTCTCAAACGCAACTAAACTTCTCATCTTCATCTACCGCCGCCAGCGGCACCGGCGGCCAAGTTACGAGTTCTTCTCCTTTATTTCAATATAGCGAAAGTAATCATATAAGATTTTTTGCAAGATTTGTTTCCGTTATGAGTCTTCCTTTTAATCATGCGCATAGTAGTCATTATGAAGATTACACTAGGGGTGCATTTAATCCATGTAGCCAAAAGATTTCACGAAATAAATTAACTCGTGATATTGAGAAAATGGCCGGTGAGTATAAATTGAATTTGATTTCAACATTTGATAGTTTGCCTCATAGTGTCTCTATATGTTCGGATATTTGGTCGGATTCTTTTAAAAATCATAATTATATGGGAATTACTTGCCATTGGATTGATAATTCTTGGACTTTACAAAAACGTTTAATTGCATATAGAAAGTTCGATAGCCAACATACCGCGGTGAATATTTCGAAAAAAATCTCCACTGTTTTGTCCGAGTATCATTTAACTAACAAAATTTTTTCAATTTCATTTGATAATGCCTCCGCTAATACGGCTAGTTTAGAATTGTTAAAAATTACGTGTCCACCCGCTATTGGCGTCAAATTTTTTCATATTAGATGCATTTGTCATATTTTGAATTTATGCGTTCAAGATGGTTTAACTCTTTTTAAAACTAAGATTCATCCGATTAGGAGTGCTATAGCTTATCTACGAAATCACGATTCGCTTCAAAAAAAATGGCGAAGATTTTGCAAGGCCAATCAATTGCATCCTAAAAAATTTTCATGTCCTATTTTTTTAACTTATTTTTTTCAA
>BMAC01000301.1:676643-707819 GCA_014905375.1 Phtheirospermum japonicum | reverse complement strand
GTGCCAACAAATACATCAAATTTCATTCCAGATTCACTTTTCCAGGCCTGCTCATATATTTACAATTTTATTACCTATTTAATTCACAAAACACATTTCATTTATATAATTCCAAGATCAAACAAACACATGTCATTAGTCACAATAATACACAATTACCATAATATATCAATACAAACAACACAAGGGAATAAGAAAAATAATGAAGGGAAAAAAATCAATGGATAATAGGAAATATAAAGAGCCTGTTGTTCGAGGATTTGTGACAGCCTGTTGCTTGGCTGGCGTACTAATATCCTCTCTATATTTTTTTAGAACCCTAAAGTTATTGAAAATTCTGAGGGTGCTCGAACAACTCCGTCCATCATTGCTCTTAGCCAAAAGGGGGAGCTATTGGTTGGTACGCCAGCCAAGCAACAGGCTGTCACAAATCCTCGWACAACAGTCTCTCTATATTTCCTATTATCCATTGATTTTTTCCCTTCATTATTTTTGTTATTCCCTTGTGTTGTTTGTATTGATATATTATGGTAATGGTGTATTATTGTGATTAATGACATGTGTTGTTTGATCTTGATATTATATAAATGAAATGTGTTTTGTGAATTAAATAGGTAATAAAGTTGTAATATATGAGCAGGCTTGGAAAAGTGAATCTGGAATGAAATTTGATGTATTTTTTGGCACCTGCTTTCATTTAAAAAAAATTTACTACTTTCTAGAACGGTTATTCAAAAACCCGTTCTGAAAAGCAAACTTTCCAGAACGCCTGTTTTTAGAGACGTTTTGGAAAGTATACTTTCCAGAATGCCTGTTTTAGAGACGTTCTGGAAAGTATACTTTTCAGAACGCGCCTGTTTTTAGAGACGTTCTGGAAAGTATAGTTTTAAGAACGCCTCTTTTAGAGACGTTCTGAAAAAGTATAGTTTTGAGAACACCTTTTTTAGAGACGTTCTGGAAAGTATGGTTTTCAGAACGCCTTTTTTTCGAGGCGTTCTGGAAAGTATATTTTCCAGAACGTCTTAAAAAAAGATGTTCTGAAAAGTTATTTTCCAGAACGTGCGAAACCGGTAAAAACAACTTTCTAGGACGGCTGAAATATTTTTCAAAATGTCTCTGAAAACCGTTCTTGAAAGTCTGACAATCAGGAACGACTCAGCAGGGCGTTCTTGATTGTCAGACTTTCAAGAACAGCTCCATACAGAACGCCTCAGCAGGGCGTTCTGAATTTGCAGAAATAGGCGTTCTTAAAAGCTGTTTCTGCACTAGTGTCCTCAACAGAAGCTGAGTATAGGAGTCTTTCAATCAAAATTTGTGAAATGATATGGATGAGATCATTACTGCAGGAACTAATAATTGGTGCACCTAAACCTGGGATTGTCTGGATGGATAACTTAGGGGCAATGACACTATCAAATAATCCTATAAACAATGATAGGATTAAACATTTTGGGCTTGACCTACATTTCATCAAGGAGAAAGTGAAGAGTGGCATTGTCAGAGTGCAACATGTACCAGCTCATGATCAAGTTGCTGATATTATGAAAAAGCCATTGATCGAGCAATTCTATTGTGGACGTGTGCATGAGGACAAAATCGGACTGTTGTTATATTAAGAGAGAATCATATGCAAACTTGCTCATTGTGGTGTAGTTAGACCTTTAACCTAGCAACCCTAGCTTCTAGATATATGCATTGTGTTGTATATATATGTAGATGAAACAGCACAGCTTTATGCAATGATAATATAAGCTCATTTTCTGTTATGCTTTCTTGTTTAATATCATGTTTGGCTTTATTTGTTTACAGGTGGTAGCCTTGGCATTGTTGCAGGAGGTTTTTTCTTTTTTCTTTTTCTTTTTTTGAGTATGTAATGTGGATTTTGGTAAGTTAAATTAGGGGCCAGTGTTTTATAGAACTTTTTACTTGGAGGAAAAGTAAATTGCAAGAATCCTAATGTGTGGGAAATGATCGGAGAGTTGAGATTTTTTCTCTCTTTTCAATTTTTTTTTTTTTGTGGGAAATTCAACGGACGCTCTTTTATGTTTTCTTTTTTTTTCTTTTTCTTTGGATTAAGATGTTAAGCCACGTGAATTGGTCAAGAAGTTGTTCTCGACACATTAACACGTTATTTTTCCCCTCCCTCTCTCTATTCCTTTTTCTCTTTTTCTTTTCATTTTCTTCTACTTAGTTTTATTAAATTTGCATACATTTCATCGAGTTTAGATTAATTTGTTATAGCCACGTGAATTGATCTAGCAGAAGTTGTTCTTGACACACTGAATTGTTTTTCCTGTTGAGGAATTAATTCTTGGTAAAAATTCCTATTTTGTTATTTGCCTTTCTTGGACACAAAATAATTTAGGAAACTAGATTTAAGAATATATTGTATTTCCTAATTTATGTTTAAGACTTTATTTCCTAGATTGTGTTTAGGATGTGTTTTAGGTATTTACCAAGTTTAGGAATTTATGTTTGTCTATTTAAGACAAGGATTCCTAAAGCTTGGACACATCGATTTTTACGCACGGATTTCTTGTAAGAAGGACGCACAAAACAAGACGCAAGACGACGAGAAAGAAAGAAGAACATGAAGAACTACTTGAAACTATTGATCGTGATTAACAATCTCTTTGAAGTTGCGTGACCAACAGAGAAGATCTTGACATTCCGGCAAAAAGTATTTAGTATCAAGTTTATTGATATTTAGTTTTCATATATTACTTTATATTTTTGTATTGAGCGTGAACAAGAAAGTAATATAGTTTTCGGGTTTTTACACCCAAGTTCACAAGTATTTACTTGTGAATTGAATTTGTTATCTCGTGTTCTTGTCTATTTATTCCGCTGCATATTTTATATTCTACTCTGGTCGATGTTGCTAATCAATGTTGTAAAATATTGACTAACAACATCGTGAATCTGAGAATTATTTTTAAAACCATAGACCTTCTTATTTTAACAATTGGCATCTAGAGCGGGTTACTTAACCTCTTAAGTATTGATCCTTATTTTTAGGTGCTATGGACGCTCAAGGCAACCCGAGGTCTCCAATCCTTAATGGTGAGAATTATTCTCTCTGGAAACAGAGAATGAGATGGCATTTGAAAAGCATCGATGAGCGTGTTTGGAAAACTGTCCTCATTGGATGGGAAAAGCCATGTGTCACGGATGGCGAGGGCGATACCATCCCCAAAAAGGAGGAAGACTGGACTGCTGATGAAGCAACTGCTGCAAATTGGAACTCCAAATGCATCAACACCTTGTGTGGCTATGTAGATGCAAGCTACTACCGCATCATCAAGAACTGCGAGTCAGCAAATGATGCATGGGACGCACTCCAAAGGGTGTGTGAAGGAACTGCAAGCGTGAGGAAATCCAGATTAAGAATGCTCATATCCACTTTCGAGGCTATGAGAATGGATGAGAAATAGTCAATCATGGACTACTCCATAAGATTTTTGGAAATAACAGAAGAGTGCAGAGAGCTTGGTGARGCCATAACTAATTCCCGTCTTGTAGGAAAATTGYTGAGATCCATTTCGAAAAAATATAGCATGAAGGTGGTGGCCATAGAAGAATCCAAAGATGTTGATAACATCGATTTCAACACCTTAGTTGGAAACCTCAAGCAATATGAGATGGAACACGTTAGCTCTAGCTCGAAAGAGAAGAATGTTGTTTTTTCTTCCGATTTGCAGTCGATGATGAAGATGACGAAGAGTTTGATTTTAATGGGATTATTAAAAAGATGGAGTCAACTACTCTCGGAGAATATGAACTGGTCTTTGTGACTCAACGCTTCAACAATTTCTTGAAGAAAAAGAACAATTTTGAAAGCTCAAATCCAAGGAACAGGCCACAGACATCTACTCCAAAGTTTACTAGACGTACTCTTCCACGATCTCAGTCCACAACTTCAATTTCCAATGTGTCCAGTTCAACAAAACCACTCAACAAGATTCAATGCCATGAATGCAAAGATTGGGGACATTACAAGAATGAGTGTCCCAACACTCTTAGAAAGAAAAGCATGGTCGCTACTGATTTCACCAAAGATGTTAATGATTCTGAGTCAACTGATCCCGTTCCAGCTTTATTCTCACATGTTTTGTGGGATGACGATGTTCATGTTGGTTTTCTTTCAAACAACATCGTGTGCCTAAATGGCGAGACCACTGATTATTATGAGGAATACGAGCAGCTGAGGTTGACCACCAGAAATTGTTTGTCAGTTGGAGTAAACAGGTACTCAAGGCCAAAGAGCTCAAAAAAGAAGTAGAAAAGCTAACCAAAGAAAAGGAAGATCAGCTTGACATTATTGTCCGATTGGAAATGTCTCTCACCAAGAAGGACGCTGAGCTGGAAAAGATGAAGAACGAATTGACCACTGTTCGAGGAACCATTTCAAATCTGAATAAAGGTAAGGCGAAGCTGGATAAAATCTTGGAGATTAGCTTCCCAGAGTCCTCAAAGCATGGAATAGGTTTCAAGCCGAGTCAGCCAATGAATGTTCCAAGTCAACTACATAAATCTTCCAAACTTCACAAAAAGAGAAGAAGACAGTACGTGTGCCATTATTTTGGAGAACCAGGGCACATCAAACCCTTTTGTTGGAAGATCATTGGAGAGAAAAGACACTTTAAGAGAACCAGTGTGGCAGATAAGTCCCATGTTGGTAACCGCACTACCAACATCAATACCTACATCAGGTTCAAACAAGTGTTGGTAAAAAAAAAACAGCATCAAGTGTAATATGATCCATACCTCCCTGAAGTCTCATGTCCCTGGAGCCTGGTATTTTGATAGTGGATGCTCAAAGCATATGACAGGCTCAGAAGAATTACTTTCCAACATTGTCAGATTTAAAGGTGGAAAAGTGAAGTATGGAGGAGGTGCAAATGGTCAAAACATTAGCCAAGGGACTCTCCATGTTCCTGGAGTTGTAACACTGGAAAATGTGCTGCTAGTAGAAGGACTTACTGCAAATTTGATCAGCATAAGTCAATTGTGCGACGGAGGTTTTAGCGTCAAATTCAACCGTGAAGAATGTGAAGTCTATGAGGAGAATGGACAATGCATTCTCAAGGGCAAAAGAACCTCAGATAATTGCTACCAAATTCAAAGTGATGCTTTTTGCAGACTGTCCCAATTGAGTGATGCGGAGCTGTGGCATCAAAAGTTTGGACATGTCAACTACAAGATGATGGACAGGTTGGTCAAGGAAGAAGCTGTGAGTGGACTGCCTAAGCTCAACACCAAGATCATTCCGGTGTGCGAGGCATGCCAGAAAGGAAAACAGGTCAGGGTGCCAAATCTAGTCCAACAAAGTCTCACTACATCATCTTGCTTTGAATTGCTTCACATGGATCTCATGGGACCACTTGAGGTTGAGAGCCTTGGTTGTAAGAGGTATATTTTAGTTATTGTTGATAATTTTTCTAGGTTTACTTGGGTAGAATTTGTAAAAGAAAAATCTGAAACTTTTGAGACTTTCAAAAAACTTGCAAATAAACTATGTGTAAGGTTTAATGTGAAAATTGGTAGGATTAGAACTGATCACGGAAAGGAATTTGAAAATGCATCTTTTTTAAAGTACTGCACTTCTGAGGGTATTAGTCATGAATTTTCATCTCCAATTACCCCTCAACAAAATGGCATTGCTGAACGTAAGAATAGAACTCTAGCGGAGATAACTAGACTATGCTCATTTCTAATGGGATAGCTAAATATTTTTGGGCTGAAGCAATGAACACTGCATGTCATATCACAAATAGGTCTTATTTTAGACCAGGTTCGTGTGCAACTCCCTACAAGTTATTGATTGGGAAGAAATCGAATTTGAGTTATTTTCATGTTTTTGGATGTATTTGCTATGTGCTTAATGATAGAAATCATCTATCTAAACTTGACTCAAAAAGTGATAAGTGCATTTTCATGGGCTATTCCCAAAATAGTCATGCATATAGGTTATTTAACCTTCGAACTCAAAGCATGTTTGAGTCAGTAAACGTCAAGTTTGATGATCTAACGAGTGGAGTCAAGCCTGCCGAGGATAATGATCTGGTTTATGATCAAAACCCTCAAGGTAGTGTCACTCCTACTTCAGTTGATGGTGCAGGTATTGAGAACAAAGATGCAGGTGCTGAACTCAGAGATTCGAGTGATATTGATAACAATGTTGATACTGGGATACCAACATCAGTACCAACATCGAGCCAAGTCGCAGATTCTGGTTCTGATTCAGAAGAAGAAGATCCAGCTGATCCCATTGATCTTCATCAGAGGGATGTTCCATCCAGAATCCAGAAAAACCACCCCATGGGCCAAATTATTGGTGATTTAGACGAAAGAAGTACAAGACGGAGACAGATTAATTTCAAGGAAATGGTTAGGTATGTATGTTTGTCTACTAATTGTTCTAAGATTCGTGAGTCTTTGTATCTTTCTAAAATAGAGCCCAAGCGAGTGGAGGATGCACTCAAGGATGAGTTCTGGATTCGGGCAATACAAGAGGAGCTGGACCAGTTCGCCAAAAACGATGTTTGGGATTTGGTGCCACGACCAGAAAATTCTCATGTGACGGGAACAAAGTGGATATTCAAGAACAAGACTGATGAGGCTGGGAACATTGTGAGGAACAAATCACGACTTGTTGCACAAGGGTATACGCAAATTGAAGGAATTGATTTTGATGAAACTTTTTCCCCTGTTGCCCGCATTGAGTCGGTAAGGCTTTTGCTTTCTGTTACTTGTTACATGAAAATTTTATTGCATCAAATGGACAATAAGAGTGCTTTTTTAAATGGAGTCTTGAGTGAAGAAGTGTATGTTGAGCAGCCGAAAGGATTTGTGGATCCTCAAAAACCAAATTTTGTTTTAAAACTGAAAAAGGCTCTTTATGGTTTAAAACAAGCTCCAAGAGCTTTGGTATGAAAGATTAACTCAACATTTGCTTTATTTGAACTTTAGACGAGGGGAAGTTGATAAAACTTTATTCCTTCTTAAATCCAATAAGCACATCTTAATCGCCCAAATTTATGTGGATGATATTATTTTTGGATCCACTAACGAGGAGATGGTCAAGGAGTTTGTTACTCGGATGTCCGATACATTCGAGATGAGCATGGAAGGTAACCTCTCATACTTTCTTGGTTTACAAATAAAACAGCTTGATGACAGTATTTTTTCTTTCCCAGACTAAATATGCAAAGAATTTAGTCAAAAAGTTTGGGTTAGAGGGTGAAACTGTCAAGAAAACGCCGCTGGGCAAAACTGTGAAGCTGTCTAGAGACGATGTTGGTAAGGGTGTTGATAACACCATGTATAGAAGTATGATAGGGAGTTTGTTGTATTTGACAGCAAGTAGACCTGATATTATGTATATTGTGTGCTTATGTGCTAGATATCAATCTAATCCAAAAGAGTCTCACTTGAAAGCTGTTAAAAGAATTATAAGGTACATTGCTGGTACAACTGAACTAGGCGTGTGGTACACAAAAGATACTGGTACTGAACTTATAGGATACACTGATTCGGATTGGGCTGGAGATGTGGTAGATAGGAGAGTACTACTGGGGGATTTTTTTTCTGGGTAATAACCTAATTTCTTGGTACAGCAAAAAGCAAATTTATATTTCTCTTTCTACAGCTGTAGCCGAGTACATTGCAGCTGGGAGTGCGAGCACATAATTATTGTGGATGAACCAAATGATTGAGGACTACGGTCTACACAGTAGTATCTTGACGGTTTTGTGTGACAATTCCAGTGCCATTGACATCTCCAAAAATCCAATCCAGCATTCTCGAATCAAACACATTGACATAAGGTACCACTTTATTCGAGACTTAGTTTAGAGGAAGATTGTTAGCCTTGAACATATTGGAACTGATAATCAGCTAGCTGACATCTTCACGAAGGCATTAAATTTCGAGACCTTCTCTCGTTTGAGAAGAGATCTCGGTATGTGCATTGTCTAACCAATGATGGTTTGTGATGTTGTGACACCCCTTATCAACATCAGTCACAACATCTGTATACTTTTGCATGCATTTTTTTCTTTCTTTTCATACATAATCATAATGCATTGAGTTTGATTGAAAGTGCAATAAGGTCCTGTGTTGCAATAAAAGTAATGGCAAGAAGAACCAACCTCTTCAATTGGGTGATTGTGGGACTTGCCCGCAGAAACTGGCTTTCTCTCAGGTCCAAAAAACAAGAGGTGTTTACCAGTAATTGCTGAAGATTAAAAGATTTAAATCCCTTCAAGGATGAAGAAAATCTGGACTCAAAATGCTCTTATCTTTAAAAATCACATTCTTGAGAGATCTTGACGTAGTCATTAACTTGGGTTAAGGGGTAAGTTTTCATTTAATTCACCTAAGGCAATGTTGGTTCGTAATGTTGTTAGTAATAAAAAGCAACATTGGATCAAGACACCGAAATCTGAATATGTTTTTATTTAATCTTTTAGGTCATGGACTCTAGGCATCCCGTAGGACATCCATACTCTGTGAAGATGCCTTCTTGTTGTGCGTTTTGTTTCTTGTGTTTTTGTCTTGCTTGAAATCTCTTAATTTCATTTTGAATTGAGCTAAATGAGTGTTTCAGTGGGGTTAAAATCGGACGGCTGGACAGGTAATAATGAGGTAAATTTGGTGAGTGAAAATTAATATTGCACAAAATAGTTACAACTGTGCTGATGGTTCATTAAAATTCAGCTTTATATTTCGGCCAATTTTGTAGATCGGGTTGTGCAATTTTTTTTATTTTTTTTAAAACAAAGGGATAATTGAAAAGATAATGGGCTTGTTAATGTGTTAGTGTTGCCTAAACTGAGGGGGAGTGGTGTTTTATAAAAAGGAAATAAAAATTGTGTTTTACTCCTAATATCAACCGGTGAGAAATTTTAGGAATTTCCTTTTATTTTTACCTTCTCTCTCCTTGTGCAACGGTCACTTTTTGGGGGATAAAAAGCTGAGCTCTTTTTACTGTTTGCTCACAAAACCCCTTTCGAATTAAAACTCTCCAGAATCCTTAACCCTCTCCAATTCTCTCGATTTTCTTGTTTGTTGTGTATCTGTGCGATTTTGCAGGATGTCCAGTTTGCCGCTCCGGCGAACAGGTTCCGTTGCCGTATCCACGAGTTGGTGGCCTTGATATTCACGAGGAAGTTGGTGGTGGTAGTTCATCAAACCCACCACTATCAACATCGCCACCACTATCGCCTGCGTCTGATTCCCGTGCGGCTGTGCCCGTTCCGTCACCGGTCGACGCCACGCCAGTAGCTCAAGTGTTCCCTGGACAGCCCGGGAACGAAATTGACGTGGATAATACCCCGGATTTGGCGTTTGTGGCTGAGACTTTTGGATGCATGGGGAACCCAACCCTAAAGCGGTCTAGGCGCCTGCGCAACATTTCGTCCGACGTTGTGCCGCCCGCTGTCCCGAAAATCAAGGCAGGGCCGCGCCGCACCGTGCCTATCGAACATATGAACCTCAAGTAGGATGTCACCGTGATGTCCGACCCTGATGATGAAGACTTTGTGCCTGCTGCTCCGGTCGAGGGGTCTGTGCCGCTGCCATTGGCAGGCTCCATTTCAGGCTGATGTTGATAGCGATGTTGGGAGGGACGATCGCAACATGGTCTGCATTTCTGCGCAGCTCCTGCGTGCGCATGTTGCTTCCATTGACTTGCGAATTTCTCAGCTACAGGCGCTTCGTAGCTCGCTTTTGGAGGCCCTTTCCCTTTCTGGTCAAAAAGGGGGAGAGGAAGTTGACGCGGACATAGGGGGAGACAATGAAGATGCAGAAGATGTTGCTACTGAGGATATTGATGCTGCTAAAGATGATGCTGAAGATGCTATTGCTGCCGAAGCCTTGGCGAGCCTTGCTTAGGAAAGGAGGAGGAAACGAATTCGCGCTCGCGATAAGGCTTTGAGGAGAATGCTGCGAATGCAGAAGAGGAAGAGGAAGGAAGGTGGTGAAGGAACTTCGACATCCCCTCGTCGTTCGAAGAGGGTTCGAGGTCAATAAGTTCCTTGGTAGTTTGTTTTGATAAAGTGTTTGAACAATGTTGGTTTGTAATGTTGGTTTGAATTTTAACAATATTGGGTGTTTTGTTTAGGGGGAGTTTTCTAACTTAGGGGGAGTTAGTATTTTATTTTTATTTGTGTTTGCGTCATAGTATTTTGTTCAGAAAGGCAAAAGGGGGAAATTGTTGGGGAATTAATTCTTGGCAATAATTCCTATTTTGTTATTTGCCTTTCTTGGGCACAAAATAAGTTAGGAAACTAGATTTAGGAATATATTGTATTTCCTAATTTATGTTTAAGACTTTATTTCCTAAATTGTGTTTAGGATGTGTTTTAGGTATTTACCAAGTTTATGAATTTATGTTTGTCTATTTAAGATAAGGATTCCTAAATCTTGGACACATCGATTTTTACGCACGGATTTCTTATAAGAAGGACGCACAAAACAAGACGCAAGACGACGAGTAAGAAAGAAGAACACAAAGAACTACTTGAAGCCATTGATCGTGATTAGCAAGCTCTTTGAAGTTGCGTGACCAACGGAGAAGATCTTGACATTCCGGCAATAAGTATTTAGTATCAAGTTTATTGATATTTAGTTTTCATATATTACTTTATATTTTTTTATTGAACGTGAACAAGAAAGTAATATAGTTTTCGGGTTTGTACACCCAAGTTCACAAGTATTTACTTGTAAACTGAATTTGTTATCTCGTGTTCTTGTCGATTTATTCCGCTGCATATTTTATATTCTACTCTTGTCGATGTTGCTAATCAATGTTGTTAAACATTGACTAACAACATTGTGAATTTGAGAATTATTCTTATAATCATAGACTTTCTAATTTTAACATTTCCATCCTCTCTCTGTTCATACCCTCAACTCTTTTACATATACTCTTGTTACTCCTTCTGGTTCGGAAGGGCAGGATTACCGTACTGCTTCTGAGCCTTCTGATAGTGGCTTACGCAACCCTGCAGGAAGAACCAACCGACCGTTTGCATATCGGGTGAGATAGTTTGTGACACCTCTCGACAGCTTGTGCTTTATGAGAAATCTGCTTCTTCGAGTAAGAGTGTTGTTGATCAGGTAGCCATGGGTTCTTCGGATAAGGTTTTTCCTTTAGCGCAACGTACTCCATTAGTTTGTCTTGCTCATGACGAAGGTATTATAGTGGACGAATCGGACTTTGGCAGCCAACATCGCACCCCTATTTTTCGTAAACCCACCACTGATCGGGAATTAATTGATATAATTAAAAAATTACAACAGGAGTCTTCTACTCCTTTCATTATCAACGATCCAAAATCCTCTCCTGCCCTACACCTTATGGACATTGCTTTTGGACAATCTTGGGCGGATATGGCTGAAGACGAAGCTTCTGCTCCTTCACATAAAGTTTCAAAAAGTTCTCTTAAGCGAAGATTTCTTATGAAGCGCTAGTTTCTTTATTTTCGTTTCCTTTTCTTTGTTTGCTATGTACTTGGACACTTTTTCTTCTTTTTTAATAAAAGCGCCGCAACTTATTTAAAAAAAAAATGGAGTCTCTTATTAATCAAATATCACTCTTTCGTTTGAAACATTGATGATTTTTCTGTTAATAATTGGTTTTCTAACTAATCTTGGTTTACTAAGTGCGGTATTATTTATATTCTTCCAATTTGCTATGAGTAAGTTGTTGGATTCGCTATAATCGTACGAGGCCTACGCAGCGGATTTTAAAATTTTTAATTAAATAAAACAAATATATATATATATATATATATATATATATATATATATATATATATATATATATCAAATATATATACTAAGCCCCATAGATTCCGTAAGCGATTTTAACGATCGTCATTTTATTATTATTTTGTATCGAATACAAGTATTTTGATTATTATAAAAATAAATAAACTAATACCTCTTGATTAATTTCTTCAAGCGACGATTGAGAGGGAATCAATTCCCGGCTATGTGGCTAACACCGAAACTTCTCGCCTTAGGGATCCAAGCGTATCCCCTCTAATTGAGTCCACCTTTTGATTGCGACACCGAAAAATTCTTCGCTAGTAGAATCGTTCCGTTTTCAAATTGTTTAAAGGAATAACAATTAATCCAACAATCAACGATTGATTGAAGATTAATTATTGTAGATGAGAATTATTAATTAATTATCATCCTACAATTGAAGACTTAAAATAAAAGGAAAAAGAAAAGAATTGTTTGTTTTTCTCTTTCGAAAGTCGCCTGCACTGCCTTTTTATTTTAAAACCTTTTTGTTTTGTTTTGCCTTTTGTGGAAAGATAATGGAAGCTGGCTTGCGGCTCTCTTTTCTTTCAACCTTTTTGAAAAAGGTTATATGACATTTTGTTTTAATTGTTTTTGTTTTGTTAGAAGAAGGAATGCGGCTGCTATCATTTTACATATATATTATATATATATACTATATATATATATATATATATATATATAATATTAGTTAATTAGATTAGGTCTAATCTTAATTAGTTAATTAATTAATTAAGAAAAGAATTCTTCCCCAAGTCATCCGTCCCTTATTAAAACAAGAGTATGACTTGTTCCCAATTACCTTATATATATTATATATATATATATTATATATATATATATATATATATATATATATAGGGGTTGGGTTCAAATGAGAACCTGTCATTATATGTGAACCTAGGGACTCATCTTGACCATTAGATTGGATAATATTGATGGTTGAGATCATGACATGTCAGGCATGGTAATAATGTAAAAAATGCATTAATTAATTAAAAATGGTATTTTTGGACATATATCAACGTTTACAAAAGAGCACTACATTGTTCTTTAGAAAGCACAATAGATTAAGAAAAAAAACACTACGATTGTATACAAAAAGCATCGCAAATTTTCGTCTATAAATTGCAAATTCAAAAATTTGAAATGAAACTCAAATTTTCAACAAATCATAACTTTTTCAAATTTTATTCGTTTTGAATGAAATATATATCAAATTAATCACATTCTCAAGATCTACAATTTAAGATACATATTGCATATTTTAAAACGTAAAAAAAATATATATATAATTAAATTAAAAAAACTGGACTGATTTTAGCACTACAGTACTGTGTAAAAAGCACAATGAACCTGGACATATAATTGCACTGTGCAATATTAGATCTAAGGCCAGGATTAGTCCCTAGGTTCACATATAATGACGGGGTTCTCATTTGAACCCAATCCTATATATATATAATATATATTATATACAAATATATAATATAAATTAATTTTATTCTAAATTCTTCAATTATTCTAGTGGGCTTCTATAATTAGGGCCTACTAGAAAATTACATAGACTTGGATTTAGAATCCAACTAATTAATTAATTCAATTAATTAATTAATCCCATGAATTTAAATTAATCAATCCAATTGACTAATTTAATGTATTCCTTTAATTTAGATTTCTAATCAAATTAGATTTAATTACATAATCAAATATATATAATTAAATATTTAATCCAACAATTGGATTAAAATAAAATCTCGTTTAGTTAATCTAAATTAATTAATTATTCCAACTATTGGAGTTATCAATCTTGAAATGTCAACAACCAAAATTATGTGTGACCATTTTAGGTTCACGACTAACACTAGCAGTAGACTTACAACTTTTGTAAGTTTATAAATAACAACTTATTATATTAATTAATCTAATTAATTAATTCTCTTGACATTAACTCTTTAATTTTAAGAACCTACAAATCATGACAACATTTAGCAAGTAGCATGATTACCCAGTGTTAGGGGAAATAGCGAGTAAACCTATTTCAATTGCAAGTCCATACATGTACGATCCTTTCGACAACTAGTTTCCCGATTAAATCTTGGGCATGGATTTATAAGTCGAAACCCAATTGATTTAATAACTGTGATTTCATTTCAAGTTTAAGTAATTCATTTATGAATCAATATTCATCGTGCCTTGACCAAGGTCTTTGAATCACAAATTATGAAAATTCACAGGATACTCTCTTGTCCATAGACAAGTGTCGAATTCTATGTTGGCTACAGACAAGCCTCCATGCAAATCGTTACAATACCCAAAATACCCCTTTTACGATTGTCAGACAATCAAAAGATAAATCTAAGTATTGCACGATGTGCACAAGGCTACCATCGTACCTCAAGTCAAGGACTAATCATGTACTATTGCAATATGAAAATTCTTATTCGACAGACAAATCTTCCAATTAAGAATTTCCATCGGGTCATGTTCAATGAACTTGTTCTCCAACAAGCACCCACATATATGCACTCGCGTCACAACGCTGATGTTAATGGAATGCAACACAACATCCTTGTCTTACAAGCATGCATCATATGCGCAAGTCTTACCGGGCTATTCAATGTCCTATCTCGAAAAGCCCATTGACTTGGAATAAGTTTAAGACCGAAACCTTAGAGACATGTTCCATGATTGCCATCGTATGCGCAACCATATCCCATAGTTTAAATTGGTTTAAGAACTTTATCATACGTGCAATTATAATAAAAGCGAAAACATAAGATAAAGAAAGTTGTCTTTATTAATATAATTCCAATAAAATCATTATACAAATAGAATCAAATCCAATTTAATTGGAACGACGGGCACTCTACTCTAACATAAGTGAGTTCCCTACGGGAGTTTCGTGAACTTATTTATGAACAAGACATTAATTAGTTTAGGCTAAGATAAAGGCTGGTGCATGGGAGATGCTTTTTGATTCCATGCATGCAATATGTACATAATAATGATTTCTGAAATTCCGTTGTCTATTCTCGTTTGACTTGTTAGAAACTTCTAAATACGCCTAAAATAAAAAAATAAAAAAGGAGGTCGAATTACCTTAATTGCATGATAGGAGCACTATATTGTGAATTTATTACTATTGAGTTTGTACATAGGCTTGTCGAATTTCTGTTGTAATTTCTTTATGATAGTGATATTAATCGATTCTCGAAAGAAATGTACGTCAACCAAGATGTTAACATTTGGTCGAATTCTTATTTCAACTCTCTATGAAATTACTCAGTTTGTTTTACCAATCTTGCACAAAATCATACTAGAGGAAAATTATTCTTTTTAAATATATTATATTGTCCATTTTTTAAAATAGAATCATGATATTGTCCAGTATCAAAACACTTACATTAAGATGACAAAATTATCAAAAAAAAGTACAAAATTATCCCGATCGGACTTTTTTAGTGACGTGGCATGATCCAATACTTTCTTAACATTTTTCTTTAGTTTTTAACATTAATTGAAGAAAAAAATTGAGAAATAAATTTATTTTGGTCCATTATATTGGCCACATTAAAGAAAAGGTACGTGACATTGACCATGAAAATCATCAAACCACATCCGTTAAGTTGGCCAATTTATCAAAAAGGGTCCAAAAAAGTTTGATCTGGACATTTTTTTGGCGTTATTCTATATTTTCTTATCATTTTTCTTTAATTTTAAACATTAAATTGAAGACAAAATCATATTTGCCATTAATTCTTTTTCCTTAAGTCAAATTAATATATTTTATTAAATAAAGAATTAAAGAAAATCAGAGATATATAAAAATATAAAGTAGAGCTTACAAAATTATAAAATAAATATATTTTTTATATAATTTTTTTATTATTAATAAGAATTTAATTAATAAAGAATTAGTAAATTAGAAATAAGTATAAAAATATAAAATAAGTTTCAAAATGTTAGTAAAAATATAAATATTTATATGAAAATTTTTAATTTTATTCATATAAAGTTTTATATATGTTTTATAATTTTTTATAATTTATTTTATGATTTTATACTTATATCTAATTGTATTAGCTAATTTTGTTTATTAATAATCATTTTCTAATATAAATTTTTATATTTATTTTATAATTTTTTAATATTTATTTTATGTTTTTATATTTATCTCATATTTTAAATAATTATTTATTGCTTCAAATTTTATTAATTAGATTAAAGGGAAAATAAAAGAAAAACGAAAAATAAAAGGGAGGGCAAAATAAATTTGTAATCTTTATAATTATAGGAAAAATTGTAAGAAATATTGAAACATGCCCGGTCAGAAAAATGCCCCGATCAAGATTTTTTGGACTTTTTTAGTGAATTGAACAATTTAGCAGATGTGGTTTGATGATGGCCAATGTCACATACCTTTTTTGAAATGCAGCCAATATAATGGACTAAATGAATTTTTTTCTCATGTTTTTTTCTTCAATTAATGTTTAAAATTAAAGAAAAATGATAAGAAAATATTGAATCACACCACGTCAGCAAAAATGTCAGGATAATTTTATATCTTTTTTGATAATTTTACCAACTTAGTGTAGAACAACAAATTTACTTCTATTTGTATATCTTTTACTTTATTACTTCTATTTGTATATCTTTTACTTTATTATCTGTAATATAAAGACAGGTATGTTCGGCCATTTGAATAATCTATTACTTCAGATTTGCATGATAAATTGGTTATTATACCTGCTTTGTGACACCATATGATTATGGATACATTAGAATTAGTATTGCATCGTGTTGTTTTGAAAACAATTAAATAATAATATTCTCCTCTTTGATTAAATTATGTGTTTAAGCTTTTTATGAGATTGAGTTTCTGCTTAAGATTACATGGTCTGCACGTTTATTTTATTAGTTATTTGCTTGATGAAGTGCCTGATAGAATACACACAGAAACAAAAAAGGATATAAGTTCGACGGGCTAGATTACTAATTTATGCTCTTTATACTAACTATTTATCTTAATTGTTGTGATTTTTTGCTGCTGACATGATTAGCTGAGTGTATATTGTACTATAAATGTGTGAAAAAAATATGTTCAATATGATGAATGTATATATTTGTTAAAATTAATTTTTATATTTGTTGTGATAAATATATATTATCGTTAAAATAATTTTTTATATTTGTATTTTTATTTTTACCGTGATATATTTATATTTATAAATGCATAAAATATTCATATTTGCTATAAAAATATTCATACGTGTTCTGATAAATGTTCTTCTTCATTACGATAAAAGTCCATCTCCATTATGTATATCAATATTCATTTTTAAAAATGTGTGTGTGTGTATAAATGATAACCATGTCCTTATTTGTCAACCTAAGGTTAATTATAGGTCATATGGATCAAATTTTTTGTTTAAAAATTTTATCACCTGTTCGGTCTCTTAGACATTTTTCTCAATTCACAAACTATCATAAAATACATGTACATTGGGTATTTTTGAAGATTTTGAATTGATCATTATGAACTAAATCAATATTAAAACTAAGACTAATTAAACTAATTATTTTAAACTAGATTTACAACTACGAACAATGATTTAAATATTTGGACTTAAGAACTAAGAAATAAAAGCAACGAATCTAGGAGCATGAATATAAGAAACTATCATGAAGCAATTATATTATAAGAATATAAAGACGGGAAATTAAACATAAATCAAATTTGTTGAGGAATTTATTTTTGGGATTAATTACTTATTTAGTTGTTTGCCTTTCTTGGGCACAAAATAAGTTAGGAAACTAGATTTAGGAATATATTGTGTTTCCTAGTTTATGTACAAAACTTTAATTATTCCTATATTGTGATTAGAATTTGTTTTTAGTTATTTACCAAGTTTAGGATTCTAGGATTGTCTATTTAAGACAAAGAATCCTAAAGCTTGTCAGTACGAATTTTAAGCACGGGATTTTGAGAGAAGAAATCAACGCAAGACAAAGACGCACGACGAGCAAGAAAGAAGAACACGAAGAACTACTTGGAGCCATTGATCGTGATTAACAAGCTCTTCGAAGTTGCGTGACCGACGGAGAAGATCTTGCCATTCCGGCAACAAGTATTTAGTATCAAGTTTATTGATATTTAGTTTTCATATATTACTTTATATTTTTGTATTGAGCGTGAACAAGAAATTAATATAATTTTCGGGTTTGTACACCCAAGTTCACAAGTATTTTACTTGTGAACTGAATTTGTTCTATCGTGATATTATCGTTTTATTCCGCTGGATATTTTTACTTTACTCTGGTCGATGTTGGTAATCAGTGTTGGTTAACATTGAATAACAACATCGTAAAATTGAGACTTATTTTCGAAACCATAGACCTTCTAATTTTACAATTGGCATTTAGAGCGGGTTACTTAACTTTTTATGTACTGATCCTTATTTGTCTAGGTACTATGGATACTCCGAGGAAGAAGAGCATGGTTGATACAGAGGATGTCAATGATTCCGAGTCAACTGAACCTGATCCATCCTTATTTACCCATGTTGTATGGGACGACGATGTCTATGTTGGTTTGCTTGCAGACAACATCATGTGCCTGAATGCCGAGACCACTGATTATTATGAGGAATACGAGCAGCTGAGTATTGACCACCAGAAATTGTTTATCAGTTGGATTAAACAGGTACTCAAGGCCAAAGATCTCGCAAAGGAAGTAGAAAAGCTAACCAAAGAAAAGGATGATCAGCTTGACATAATTGTTCGCTTGAAAACGTCGCTCGCCAAGAAGGATGCTGAGTTAGAAAAGGTGAAAACCGAGTTGAAGGAGGCCCAAGAAACCCTCACAAACCTCAACAAAGGTAAGGCCATTGTGGATGAGATTCTAGAATCGAGTATATCGGATTGTTCAAAACACGGGATTGGATACAAGTATGTTCAAAAGCCAATTTCAAGTCAAAAGGTGAAGTCGACCAAACGCCACAAGAGAAGAAGAAGACAATACGTGTGCCATCACTGTGGTGAACCAGGTCACATACGACCATACTGCTGGAAGCTTGTTGGCAAGCAAACTTATTTTAAAAGGTCGAAGCTGACTGCTGAATCCAATGTTGGTTTCCGTCATACCAACATCAATACCAACACCAAGTTCAAACAAGTTTGGGTCAAGAAAAATAACGTCAAGTGCAATATGATCCATACCTCCCTGAAATCTCATGTCCCTGGAGCCTGGTATTTTGATAGTGGATGCTCTAAGCACATGACCGGCTCAAAAGATCTCCTCTCGAATATTGTCAAATTCCATGGAGGAAAGGTGAAGTATGGTGGAGGTGCAAATGGCCTAATCATTGGCCAAGGAACTCTCCGTGTTCCCTGTGTCGTAACTCTAAAGAATGTGTTGTTGGTAGAAGGACTTACTGCTAACTTAATAAGCATAAGTCAACTTTGCGACGGTGGCTTTAGTGTCAAATTCAACCGTGAGAAGTGTGAAGTCTATGAGGAGAATGGTCCGTGCATCCTCATTGGTCAGAGGACTTCAGATAACTCTTATCAAATCAACAATGATGCCTTTTGCAAATAGTCTCAACTAAGTGATGCTGAGGTGTGCCATCAAGAACTTGGGCATGTAAGTTTCAAGATGATGGAAAATTTGATCAAAACGGATGCTGTGATCGGACTACCTAAGCTCAACACTAAAAACATTCCGGTTTGCGAGGCATGCCAGAAAGGTAAGCAAGTCAGGGTGCCACATCCAATAGTACAAAGTCTCACTACCTCATATTGTTTCGAACTCCTTCATATGGACCTTTTGGAACCACTTGAAGTTGAGAGCCTTTGTGGTAAAAGGTATGTTCTTGTGCTTGTAGATGATTTTTCCCGCTTTACTTGGGTAGAGTTTTTAAGAGAAAAATCTGAGACTTTCGAAACTTTTAAAAAACTTGCAAAAAGGTTGTGTGTAAGTTTTGGTGTGAGTATAGGTAAAATAAGGTCTGATCATGGGAAAGAATTTGAGAATGCATCCTTTTCAAAATATTGTTCCAAAATTGGTATAACTCATGAATTTTCTTCACCCATCACCTCCCAACAAAATAAGATAGTCGAACGCAAAAATAGATCTCTTTTAAAAATGTCTAGGACTATGCTTATTTCAAATGGGGTTACTAAACGTTTTTGGGCAGAAGCAATGAACACTRCATGCCATATAATTAATAGGGTGTWTTTTARAYCAGGATCTTGTGTTACTCCCTATGAATTATTGATGGATAAAAARCCAAATTTGAGTGATTTTCATATTTTTGRGTGCATTTKTTATGTGCTAAATGATAGAAATCATCTTRCTTCAAAGAGTGATAAATGTGTTTTCATGGGATACTCTCAAAATAGTCATGCATATAGAGTGTTTAATCTTAAAACGTGTTGCATGATTGAGTCGGTTAACGTCAAGTTTGATGATTTGATGAGTGGTTTTAAACCTGCTTAGGAGGATAATCTGGTTTATGATCAAAATCCTCAAAATAATGTCACACTTCCTATAGATGAAAGTGCTGGTATTGAAAACAGAGATGCAGGTGCTGAACCCAGAGATTTGAGTGATGCCGGTAACAATGTTGATACGGGATAACAACATCAACTCCAGCTGCCGCAAAATCAGATTCTAATCCAAGTGTGGAGAATCCAGCTGAACCCATTGACCTGAATCAGAGAAATATTCCTTCAAGAATTCAGACGAATCATCCTATGAGCCAAATCATTGGAGATCTCGATGAAAGAACTACAAGAAAACGACAAATAAATCACAAAGAGATGGTAAGGATTGTTTGCTTGTTTACGAATTGTTCTAAAACTAGAGAATCTTTGTATTTTTCCAAAACAGAGCCCAAGCAAGTAGAGGATGTTCTTAAGGTCGAGTATATTGTAGGTGGAAGTGCTTGTACACAGTTATTGTGGATGAACCAAATGATAGAGGATTACGGTCTACATAGAAGAACATTGACTGTGCTTTGTGACAATTCCAGTGCCATTGATATCTCGAAAAATCTGGTCCAGCTTTTTCGAATCAAACACATTGACATAAGGTACCACTTTATTCGAGATTTGGTTGAGAGGAAGATAGTTAGCCTTGAGCATATAGGAACAGTCAATCATCTTGCTGACATCTTCACGAAGGCATTAGATTACGAGACCTTCTCTCGTTTGAGAAGAGATCTCGGTATGTGGATTATGTAACCAATGTTTGTTTGTGATGTTGTGACACCTCTTATCAATATCAATCACAACATCTGTATACTTTTGCATGCATTTTTTATCTTTCTTTTCATACATAATCATAATGCATTGAGTTTGATTGAAAGTGCAATAAGGTCCTGTGTTGCAATAAAAGTAATGGCAAAAAGAACCAGCCTCTTCAATTAGGTGATTGTGGGATTTATCCGCAGAAACAGGTTTTCTCCCAGGTCCAAAAGTAAGAGGTTTTTAACAGCAATTGCTGAAGATTAAAAGATTCAAATCCCTTCAAGGATGAAGAAAATTTGTATACAAAATGATCCAATCTTTAAATATTAGCTTCTTGAGAGATCTTGACATAGTCATTAACTTGGGTTAAGGGGTAAATTTCCATTGACTTTACCTGAGCCAATGTTGGTTTATAATGTTGTTAGCAATAAAAAGCAACATTGGATCAAGTCACTGAAATCATAAAGTGTTCTGTTTTAACCTTTTAGGTCATGATTTTTAGGCATCCCGTAGGACATTCATACTTTGTGAAGATGTCATCTTACTGTGCGTTCTGTTGTTTGTGCTCGTGTCTATCTTGAATTCTCTTAATCTTTCTTTGAATCTTGCTAACCGCGTGTTTCAGTGGTGTTATAATCGGAGGATTGGACAGGTAATAAGAGGTTAATTTGGCGAGTGAAAAATTACTTTGCAAAGAATTTGTTCAACTATGGTGATGGTTTATAAAAATCTAGCTCTATCTCGATTTTAATTTGTAGTTGGGATTTGTGGTTTTTATTTCCAAAATTGAGAAGATGGAGTAGTTGAGTTAAGATCGTGTGTCTTATTTTGAGAAAGAGTGGGGGAGTTATTTTCTTAATTTTACTTTTTCTTTCTCCAAATTTTACTGCCTGCGACACTCGATTTTTTGTTTGTAGTTTTTTTCAATCTCTTGCAAAATATTGAATTCACCATCACCCAGCAAAGCTCCGGAAACATACTGTGCGTCTAGCGAATAAGAAAATTCCACCCAAAGAGAGAAAAGTAGAAGTCCAAAGCTGCCGTGTCAGCACATGTTGGTTCTGGTGTTGTGTCACCGAAACCAACATTCCCTGCAGACAATCCTGCCGCTTCTCCAAGCTTCAATTTTGATATGTTTCATCTGCAAGTGCACAGATTCCTTTATCTGCCTCCGACCACTCTACTAGCTCTGATGAGGCTCCGTCTCAAGCCGTCGAAATTGAAGACATGTAACCAATCTCCACGAGGTTCTTGGCAAGTGAAGCTGAGGAGCTGTTATTGGGATTTCAAAATCGAGGCATGATTGCTGAGCATCAAACCCCCGTTGGTGTTTTCATGAAGCAACATCTGATTACCTTCTTTAGGCACCGTGGTGCCTCTTTGAGCTGGTGTCATGTTTGATGTTGGTTCTGGTATTCCCAACATCAGTACCAACATGGCTCCATTTTTTGCTCCGTTTGTCCGAGCCCAGTTTACTTTGTTTGATAATCAGGTTGCACAGCACCAGGCGCTTCGTGACTCGTTTGTTGAATGGGGGAGAAGAATGTAGAAGACGTTGGTTCGTATTTGTTTGTTTTCAACATTGGATACTTCATTTAGGGGGAGTTTCTAAATTCAGGGGGAGTTTTTACTCTTTTGATTATTTTCATGCGTCTTGGGTATTTTCTCCAGAAAGGTAAAATGGGGAGATTGTTGAGGAATTTATTCTTGGGATTAATTCCTTATTTAGTTGTTTGCCTTTCTTGGGCACAAAATAAGTTAGGAAACTAAATTTAGGAATATATTGTGTTTCCTAATTTATGTACAAGACTTTAATTATTTCTAAATTGTGATTAGAATTTGTTTTTAGGTATTTACCAAGCACTAGTACACAAAACTAAATTAGAGGCCCTGCATATGAGGCGATTTAATTTAGGATCGCCTCAAAATTGATATATGTGGCGCTTGTGTCATCTAAACCGTCTTATAATTATAAAAAAAAATCTTAAGGTGGCGGTTTTTGACATGAATCGCATCATATAATAACAAACGAGGCGATTGTATTAAAAACCGCCTCATAGTATTCTATTCGGGTGGCGGTTCATTTACGAACCGCCTCAAAAATATTTGACGGGCGACAATTTATATATAAAACCGCCTTGTACATTATCAGAGGCGGTAACCGCCTCCAGGAAAGGAAAATTGAACGGCAGTAATTCTATAACCTATAATTCTGCTAATAACTTTAGAAAAAAATAAACGCTCACTCGTGCTTGCTCCTACTCCCCTGCCCTCGTTAATCTCCGTCGTCCCTCTCATTTCCGCCCTAAATTGAAGTGTGGCCCTAATTGCACCTCCCAACCCCAACTCTTCGCCATCTCCATCCGGTATGTTTGTTTAGTTCTTTCGTTATTTATAGATTATTAATTTTTCCCTACTTTTCCCGCTTTGTTTTTTATCCCTCTGGTTGGATTAATCACCGTAGAGAGAATAATTTGGATTAATGACAACACACAACTCGTGCTCTGTTTCTAGGGTTTTAGCTTCTCTTTATTAGGGTTTTGTTCAGCGGCCCTCATGAGAATGGGCAGCAACAAGGACAGCTTCAACGTCGCTGATCTCGCGCCGCGTTGAACGCAGAGGATAGTGCTGATCTTGTTAATGCTTTAAAGACTAAACTTCAGGATCTTGCTGGTAAGCACTCAGACATGCTTGAGAATCTGTCCCCCAATGTCAAGAAGCGTGTTGAATCACTACGGGAAATACAGTCTCAACATGATGATTTGGAGGCAAAATATTTTTAGGAGAGAGCAGCATTTGAAACTAAACTTATCATATGATTGATGAAGATGAACCTATTTTGGAGAAAGCGATTGGGTGAATTATTTCTAAAGTACAGTGTTGTCCATTTATGATAGTAATTACTGCTAACTTCTATTGATTTTTCATCTACACTTTTTAGGACGGATTGAATGGTACCCAGGAAAATGTTTGACACAAAAGATTTTGAAAAAGAAGGCAAAGAAAGGATCGAAGAGTACCAAGCCAATCACCAAAACTGAACAATGTGAAAGTTTCTATAACTTCTTTAGTCCACCCCAAGTTCCTGATGAGGATGAAATCGATGAAGATACTGTAAGAATGCAGTATTTTTGTTTATGTATTTATTTATTTGATCTTTTGTTATCAATTATTAATAGCCTGTTTTTTTTAACAGGCTGAAGAACTCCAACACCTGATGGAACAAGATTATGATGTTGGGTGGGTTGTGACTTCTTGTCTTTATTTATTTACTTACATTTTTGTACTATAATAGTAATAATTTAGCCTTTATGCACACTTAGATAAATGTGCAGTGAGAAAAATTTAGAGCTGAATGCCAGTGCTACAAGTATTATTAATAGGTAATTGCAATCACTATCATTGTAGGTTTCCCAAGCTGTTTGAAGACCATAACTTATGGTTTCTTAATAATTAAATAGGAAAAGTCGTATTTTTTTAAAAGTTATATTAAAAACACGAAGCGTGATGGATGAGAAGTACAACATATCTGTACTTTGTTCTTGCCTTCTTATCCCATTAAGAGAGGTTCAAGCAATGTTTGTATTTACTTGGTAAGTTGGTAGTGATCTCCTAATATATTGTAATTTTCTATATATGGTCTAATCAGAGACTAGGAAAAAGGTGAATGATGTGCATTCCCACTATCTTTGAAATGGAATTAAGTTTTTGTACTGCATTATTCAGACCGTATTGCTTGTTTTTTTATTTACAGTCATCAGTTGATTTCTATTCGACTTATTATTCGATCTTAATTTTATTTTCATGCACTGGTAACCTGATTATTTGTTAATGTGATACGTAGAAGAGCGGCAGGGCACCTGCTAGTGATGGACAGCCGGGTGAGAGGCCTCCAAGCGTGTCGTGCGCAAGGGGTGGTTGATACTGCTAAGGATTTGGAGAGTAATATGATTCGTAATCCTTCAGGTACCTTTTATATAATCTTTCCTCTTTGCTGAATTATTTTTCCTTTTCAGCGAGCATATTAGTTGAGATATTATTTTTGACTATTTGTCCAGTGAGGATTGATTTTCCGAATTAAGGAGTCCATTAGAAACGCGGAGAATCTTTTTGCTTCTGAATTATTTTTCCTTTCAGCGAGTATATTAGTTGAGATATTATTTTGACTATTTGTCCAGTGAGGATTGATTTTCCGAATTAAGGAGTCCATTAGAAACGTGGAGAAGCTTTTTGCTTCATCGCATCTTTGTGTTGGTGAGTATGTCTCCTTTTCTACTCCTATTTCCAAGCAATTCATTTTTCTAAATAACTTTTAGTCTCTGGAAAGCTCTGTATGTGACTGTCACTAAGAAAATTGAATTTATATTTCATGCTTTTAGGAGGTTTTCAAATTTCTATGCTTCTTTTCGTGGAGAAGAACTGGTGTACGAACACTTCACATGTATTCTGGAACACCACACAAGTGGAAATTATTATTATTATTATTATTATTATTATTATGTTGTTGTTGTTGTTGTTGTTGTTGTTGTTGTTGTTGTTGTTATGCAAATAACTGAAAAATGAAGTATGAGATTCTTCGCTTTTTTTTTTGTCATTTATTTTTTTAATACGTTCAAATATTTTTGTGTAAAACTTTTGGTTTATGTTTTGAATATTATTATTGTTGATCATCAATGCCGAGCTTTTCAAGTTAACAATTATGGTGACCTGGAAATAAATTTACTGTTTAGGTTTGTTGAATATTTATTATCTTTCAAGTTAACAAACAAAAAACATATTTGGTTTCCTAATTGTTTGGTCACCTGGAAATAGTTTTTTGGTTTAGGTTTGTAGAGTTTTTTTTTTATTCTTTTTTCTTTTCAGGTTAACTAACAAAAAAACTGATTTGGTTTCCAGGATGATGGATCCAATCATTCTGCAGTATGGAAAGGGACAGCTGACGGGTTTTCTCGTTGATCTTGATAGGGTTCTTGATGTTGTAAGTAGCTATCTTCGTGTTAATAGAGTATAAGAAAAGTTTGATTGCTCTCAACTTTTGTCACGGACACGAGCAACACAAGTAAACCCCACATTTCTAGCTAGCATGTAGTATTAATGTTAGCAATTTAAAAATTATGAACTTTGGTGGGATATTAAGTTGATTTTGTATGAGATCTTGTAAATTTTTCAATTTTTTAGTTGAATGAGATCTGTCGATTTTATATGTTGGTTTGATTTAATGTTATTAGTGATCTATATAATTTGGTTGGTTGGTTGATTGATATTATTGGTATTGGCAGTAGCAACAGGGTAAGGAAAGAAACCAGATATTTTTAGGGTCAATTCCCATATGATCCAATAGATAAATGTTTTATACCAAATACTCTAATGAAGATATTAACTTCCCATATAGTCAATTATCTTCCCATTTAATCTAAACTACTACATAACAATACTACTTTACCCTTATTAATATTTTTTTTTTTCATTCAATTTTTTTTCTTTATTCAACAGTTAATATAACCGAAATTCATACTATTACATGATATTTTCATATCATTGTCACCAACTGGTAACGACGAACTTCATACTACTCTGTGCATTTTCATACTACACTCGGAATTCCATACTACTAATTTTTATAATCTTAATCATTATAGGAAAAATATCACAATACGCCGTGATATTTCATACTATATTATGTAATTATTTTATGAAATATGTCACACTAAAATACAACATTATTTTTTCACAATTTTATGTTTTTAAATTTTAATTTTACGCTATATATGAAATTCAAACCGGTATTGTGAATTTCATACTAATATTTCACAAAATCAATAAAATTTCTTACTATTTTATTTTAAATTCATCCTACTATTATTAAATTACATACTATTGTATTTTAAAATTCATACTACCATTATCAAATTCATAACTCTACTAAAATTCAAAAAAATAATAAAAATACTATAACATTTTAAAATTAATAATACTATTATCAAATTACATACTAACCCTACCAGATTACAAACTACATTATGCAAAATTTTTTCAAAATTTTAGATTGGACTATCAAGTTTTATATTAAATTGCACGAGATAACTTCATACTATACAATATTTTCAAAGTAAAAATACATACTACAACGAGCATAATTTCATACTACTCATTACACATGAAGCAAAAAATTCCATACGTCATTATTATTATTATTATTATTAGTTGTTCTAGGGGTAGTTTTGATAATTTAAGTTGTAATTTTGATTAAATGGGATAGATTTGACTAAATGGGATAAAAAATAATTCATTAGGGCCCTGTTTGCCCTAGCATTCAGAATACTGGATTCGGTATTATGAATACCGAATACTCGTTTGTTCTAAGACTCAAAAATCAAATACTCAAACAACAATATCTTACAACTAAATAATTAAATATTGCTAAATACAATATAATAATACACTATCATCCACTTTTCAAACATGATTTGACATCAAATACAATATAATAATACATTACCACCCACTTTATAGACATGATTTGACATCTACAGTAAAAAGTAAGGGATTCTGAATTCTATAACAAACAAGAATTCTTAATATTCACAGAATTCTAAATACCTCAGAATTTTGAATACTAGAATTCACAATTCCAACGAATGCTAGTCCAAACAGGCCCTAAAGTATTGGGCAATTAATGGTAATGGAAGTGTAGTAAATGGGAATTTTCCCATATTTTTATTATTTTTTTTAAATGGGAGTTTGAGGCGGTTCTTATAAATAACCGCCTCTGACTGGGATGATGATCGAGGCTGTTCGAATTTAATAACCGCCTCAGGTTGACACATTTTGAGGCGGTTCGTATAAAGTAACCGCCTCCTTGTATGAATTATGGGGCGGTTCGAAGGTGACTATGAAGACTATAGGCGGCGATTGTTTATAAGAACCGCCGCCCAGGTAATGTTACTTATTTGCGGCGCCTTGATTAGAGGCGGGTCAAAACCGCCTCTAAAGACGGTTTAAAACCGCCTCTAATCACTGTTTTTCCACTAGTGAAGTTTAGGATTTTAGGATTGTCTATTTAAGACAAAGAATCCTAAAGCTTGTCAGTACGAATTTTAAGCACGGAATTTTGAGAGAAGAAATCAGCGCAAGACAAAGACGGACGACGAGCAAGAAAGAAGAACACGAAAAACTACTTGGAGCCATTGATCGTGATTAACAAGCTATTCGAAGTTGCGTGACCGACGAAGAAGATCTTGCCATTCCGCCAATAAGTATTTAGTATCAAGTTTATTGATATTTAGTTTTGGGACAATTCCCATGTAGTCCAAAAGAAAAACATTCTTTCCTAAACAATCCATTGAAAATATTAATTTCCCATTTACTCATTTAATGTCCCATTTAATCAAACTTAATACATAAGTGTACAAGTTTACCCTTACTACACAATTTTTTTTTTTAATTTTTCTTTTTCTTTCTTCCAGTTTTTTTTTAAAATAAAAATCATATTAATTTTATAATACCCATGGTCGAATTCCATACTACCCATGGTCGAATTTCATACTACATCTTAGAATTTCATACTAAATTATGAAATTATATATTATTTGGTCGAATGGCATACTACACTTATTAGATTTTATACTAAACTATGGAATTCCATACTATTCATGTCACCTTAATTCCATACTACTAATCTTGTACATCAAGATTTCATATTCTATGATCGAATTTCATTCTATTTTGTATAAAGTCATACTATATATTCAAATTTAAATATACAATGGTTGAATTCAGTTAAGTAATTTCTAATTTTCAATATTACATGCTTACATACATATTTTATACTACTTGAATATTTTTTCTTTTAAGAAGTATTCAATAAATCAATCTAAGTATAATCAGTCTAGTATGTAATTTATAAACCAACTTAGTATGCTACATAATTTCAAAACTTGATAAACCTCAATTGACTTCATTTGGTATAATAAGATAATAACGTATGCTTAAAATTATATGAAAACACACACAAACCATTTCAATAATTGAAACACTTTCAACAGATTTATCACATTAGGATGGATAATCCTTCCAAACAAAACTGATAGAAGATGAGAAAAACAAGTTTTCAGGAAAACTGATTTAACAAAAGCAATCCACAAATACATGTATTAAGATTTCTATAGAATTATGCCTGCAACTAGAAAAACATAATCCAACACCCACCATTTAATTCATTTGAAACATTGGTTCTTTAATACGGAAGTTAACTAAAATTGCCAAGTAACCGCCATCTCCTCCCTCACTGCGGCCACAACTGCCACAAGATCCACCACTGCCATCTCTACGACCACCTCCACAATAACCGTCGCCACCTCCACCGTAGATTCCTCGCGATTGAGCCTTGTTAATAGTGATGCTCCGATTGTCGAGATCTTGATCGTTTATCCTTAAATGGCAAGAAATCTGAAACCCTTAGATCTCCCAGTCTCGCGATTCAATACTCCACCGTATTGAGTAAAGCTGGCTGAAGGGATTAATCGTTGTTGTCTAGGCCAAACCGTCGATGAAACATCTATATTGAAAATCTTTCATTGATAATACATAAAGTTCTCCTTGAAAGAGAAACCAATTTATTAAGAAATTTAGAAGGGGGAAACTCGTCTGGTAGAGAATTCCGATAGTGGGTGTGCCTGTGTATATGTATGTGTAAAGATATTAGAATTTATTAGGTTTAAGGGTATTTTTGATAATTTCAATTTTAACTTATATTAAATGGGATATATTTGGTCTAAATGGGATGAAAAAAAGTTGCTGGGTTATTTGGGAACAAATTATCCAAGTATAGTATATGGGAATTATCCCTTTAGTTTTCATATATTACTTTATATTTTTGTATTGAGCGTGAACAAGAAAGTAATATAGTTTTCACGTTTGTACACCCAAGTTCACAAGTATTTTACTTGTGAACTGAATTTGTTCTATCGTGATCTTATCGTTTTATTCCGCTGCATATTTTTACTTTACTCCGGTCGATGTTGGTAATCAGTGTTGGTTAACATTGAATAACAATATCGTAAAACTGAGACTTATTTTCAAAACCATAAACCTTCTAATTTTACAAAATTGCATAAATAAACTAGTTGAATCCAAAATATCTAAAGTATAAAGCATAAAAATAAATCGAAACTAATTGTCTAGTTCTAGAATTAACTAAGGAATTAACTACGAATTAAACTAAGAGTTTAGGAAACTTATTGGAACTAGTAAAAGCGGTAAAAATCTCCAGCGAATCCGGAGTTGGGAACGAAATCTCGACTTGAAGTGATTCTTGAGCGTAAGGAACTTGAATCTTCAATCTTGACTTCTGTCTACGTAACGGAGTGTATAAATGCGTTGTTTCTGTGCTCTCTAACCCTAGGTAGTCGTGTCTATTCTTTGTTAGTCGTCCTCCTCTGTTAAAAACCGAAATATGAAGGGTATTTATAGATATAGCATGTATTGGCGCACAAGAAACCCTAAAAACGCATTTTTGGGCAGCCACGTCGACGTCGCGTGCTGAAACTCGGCGTCGACGCTGCCTGTGCGGTCGCATCAATTGGGCGGGGGCATCGACTAACGTTTTCATTTATCGACGCAACAGCAAGTTGCGTCGACTTGGTGTTGAAAGACGCACACTTGGATCGACGCTTCAGAGAGTTGCGTCGGCTTGGCATCGACAGAGTGTCAACCGTCGCGGGCGGGATCCGCGTTGACGCTCGCGTCGATCGACGCGACTGAGAGTACGTCTCATTTTCTCGATCTTTCTGCTACTCGTTCACCGGAAAGATCGTTCTCCACTTTTGAACATCGAACTTCATCTATTTACACTACAAAAAAATCCGGCGATACTGACGGCCTCCTGACGGATAATGGCCGCCAGTATTTTTGCGGTCAGGATTGTAGTATCCTGACGGGAAATGAAACCCGCCAGGAATGCCGGCGGTTTCCTTGACGGCTAATGCCGCCAGAAAACGCCCCGCCAGTATTCCTGTCGGGTTGTGCCCGCCAGGAATATCTGATCAAATTTAGGGTTTATTCACCCATTATATTGTATATATATTGTTCATGCATGGGAGGCCGTGG
>BMAC01000301.1:620303-671981 GCA_014905375.1 Phtheirospermum japonicum | reverse complement strand
CACACCACACATATATATATATTAACGTGTCCATAATAATTGAACACCTCAAGACTTGGATCGAGCGGCGTCCAACCTCTTCCTTTAGCTTTTCTTAACATCGGACGATCTGATAGGCAGCTCGGCTAGAGATAGACTGGCCTTCAAAATAAGGGACCAAGGCGCTCTTGATGTAGACAATACGACGCTCAAGTAAGAATACAAATACGTAAAATATGTATAAAAGATTGTAGTTTAGAATAATGGTTTAAGTCCCCTATTTATAAAAAGTAAAGACTAGTTCTATAAGAAATGAATCTCATTTCTTAGAAGGAATATTCTCATACGAAAGAAGATAAAATTCCTCCAGGACTCTCTTTCGAGGGACTAGAGCGAGTAGATTAAAATAAAAATAATTATCGACCTTTCATCATTATAGATGGTCCTAACCTCTGAGTCACAGTGGCTTACATCAATGTTATATATATATATATATATTATAATATATTTTTGATTATTAGCCATATATATGATTTTCAATTTAAATAACAGATAAAGCAGGCATGACAAAAGCAGACATACAAATAAATTAATTACAGGCCCCGAATAAGGAAAAACAAAGCATGAAAATAAATTAAATTACAGGCCCCAAAATATACATAATTTTGAACTAACACAATAGAGCATGCTGGAATTAGATAAATCTGATCTCATTGCACAATTAAACTCCAAATAATCAGATATCTTTCACACACATGGACTTTGAAAAATCAATAGTCGTATCACTAGCAGAATTAGATTCCTAAACATGGTAAATACATTTAATTAGATTTTTCTATTCATAAAAATTGATTGCTTAAAATCACTCTAATGCAGCAGGACAAATTAAAGACATTTGATTTATTGAAAAGGAAACATATCGATTTTTTATAAATAAAATCGACGAATAAAGAACGTTAAGAAAAATAGAATTAGTCAACAAAATAAAATTGAAATTGACAGATTGAAACAAAGAATCGCAGTAGATTAGGCGAGGCGAACTTTGTGAATTTGGTCGACAAGCTAAATTTACTCTAAATGTCTCGCTTCCTTCATCATCATCATCTTATGGGCTCATTGCGAATCCATTTTGTTGAAGAAGATATGATGAAGAAACATAGAAAATGCTCTATTCTCTCTCTTCATTTTTTTTGACCTAGCCTATTACCCGCCGGGGTCACGTTTCCACATCACCAGCCGACCGCCTCCCCATCGTTAGCCTCACGGAGAGGGTACCCCGACATACTCTGCTGCCGAGCTCATCTACCGGCGCCGACTCCCATGGCTTCCGCTCCAATCTCGGCTATCTTTAACCCCGACGCCGCTGCTCTACCGCCACCAATCCCTATGGCTGCCACTCCATTGATGCATTTTCTTGGCCTGCAGACGGCACATCATCATTCTTGGCCCACGCACGCAGCAAGTTTTCCTGTTACGCCAGCCCCTGCTCAGCCGCTTGTCACGGCTTCTTAGCCTTGCTTGCATCAAGCACATCTGCTCACTCCGGCCAACACGACGCTCAACCTGAATTCTTCTTCGTCTACGACCTGGCAACCTTCGATCATCTCCTTTTCGTCACATACTCGCAGTGCTGCCCTGATACGGACTAAAATAATCATACGTGAAATTATGTGATAAATGTGAATATTTATGGAAGGCGATCTCATTTCCTAGGGAGGGTGTGCCCCTGGGAGATGGGCGAGCTGTGATGATTTGAGTGGACTATTTGTGAAGAGTATCGACCTGTAGTATGGGGATGACTTTTCATATAGGGTCGCGATCTCTTGTAATATGGGCTGAGTACTTGAGCCCGTTTGTGGATTTGATATACTTAAATTGTTATGGGCCTGGTGGGCTGTATGCCCCGGCTCGTTATGATGTTGATAGAGAAGTTCGTTGTTTATGGGAACTTACCATGTATGAGGAGTCCCAATTGAGAGTCGATTGTRGAATCCTAGTGTGAATGGAATTCTTATTATGAAAGGTAACCCTAGATATTGGGGGTCTTCTCCTATCCCTATAAAAGGAGCCTTCGGCTTCTCTTTTGGGGTGAATGCTTATTACGCATTTATTATCTTTGCGCATTAATATTGTTGATTGAGAGAAGAAGTGGTGATTTCGCTTATTAACTTAAGCGTCGGAGGGCCTTAACGAGCTCGAAATCCGGCCCGTTCTAGGCGCTATTTTGCAGGAACGGCGAGGTCGCTTGGAGGATCGTGAGATATTGGGAAGGTCGCTTTGACGTATTTGAAGTTCCGTTTAGGTCACTGATCTCAATTCTGAGGTTAGTACCCCCTATATTTGGTAGTTCAACTTTTTGGACTCATCAAATTGGCGCCGTCTGTGGGAAAGAGAGGCATCGAGTCTTTGAGCGAAAGGCGTGAAAGATTGCATAAACAAAACATGAAGGAGAAGAACATAACACCAAGAGTTTTGGATTACGGATCCGGGTCCAACAATAAGAAGAGAATGAATAGATTCATGCATCTTGGCGGGAAAGATGTCCTAGGGGAGGAGCAGGAGTACCCTCACATGAGTCCACTGATTCGAGATGCGGGCAATACGCCTCACCTTCTCCTAAAAAGCAAGTTGGAAGGGGGCTGGCGGAAGAAGTGGAGAAGCAGGCGCCTGGGATAGAACCACAAAAATTGATCCCCGAGGCCACAGGAGGGGGAAACTTATCGAAGGAGGTACCTGATCAAGGCAAGAAGGGATTCTTGGAGGGGCTTATGGACTTCGTACCTGTTGAAAAGCAGGAGGAGTTGCGTAAATATTTGGAGTGCGAGCTGAGCAAAGGGAAGGATAAGAGCGAGAAGTTAAACGTTGATAAAGAGGGCGAGTCAACGGTTGGGGAAGCGAAGAAGAAGAAGGGGCTTAGCAAGAGAAAGAAAGGAGATATCTCTAGTTCCTCATCATCCGTAGATTCTCGTGTTCACACACGGAGGGGAATAAAGCTAAGGCAAGATCGTTACAAGGGTAGAGGTCGGAAGCATCACAAGGATGATAGTGGGAGCAATACCCCTACCTCAGACTCAAGTAGTGGCTCTCGGGGGAGGTCGCGAAAAGGTGACAGAGGTCGAAGGGGAGAAGAGAAGAGAGCGAGGTGGGACCACATACTAAGGCCTTCAGAGAGTTGCAGGAGGCCATGCTAAAGTTGCAGAAGTGGATGGATGGAGAAAGGTTGGAAGGGGAGGAAGAGCATCCCTTTTCAGAAGAGATGATGCACGCAGCGATGCCTCGAAATTATAAGGAGTTAGATTTTCAGTACCGGGGAACGACTGATCCAGTCGCACACTTGCAGTTGTTTGAAAACGCGAGGATGATGCATATTTATACGGGGGCTCTGGCATGTCGATCCTTTGTGTCCACCTTGAGAGGGATTGCACAGAATTGGTTTTACCAACTCCCGAGCGGTAAAATTACGAGTTATCAGGTGTTGCGAGCTGCCTTCCTGAAGCAGTTCTCTAGCGTCAGTCAGAGCGTGAAGACAGTCCAGTCGCTCTTCACAATGGTACAGCGACCTGACGAGACACTGAAACAGTATGTTAGTAGGTTTACCAATGCTACTTTGGAGGTCCCTACTGCCACGGATGAGATGAAAGCTGGAGCTTTGCATCAAGGTTTAAGGAGGGAGGATTCGCGGAGGTCGCTGGTAAAGAAAGAAGCTCGCACGTACGATGAAGTTCTTGCGAGATGCCATAAATACGTACAGGTAGAAGAGGAAGAGGAAGAACACCGATTGCATTTCGGTAGAGAGGTCGCTAACGCGAGGGAAAGAGCGCCTGAGAGAGRACCGAGGAGGGAGCATAGAAGAGGTATACGCGGACTCTTGGCCKCAAATGCTGGGGTCAGTGCGAGACAAGAGCTGAATATGAAAATCTGGAGGGAGGAGGATTTCACACCACTGGCTTTACCACAAGCTAAGGTGTTTGGTGTCATGGAGCGTTCAGTACCTGATCTAATACAATGTCCAGAGGATCGCACACCCGTCCCAACACATCCGAAAACTGTCTCTTTTTGTCGATTCCATAACAATTACGGGCATTTCACGGAAAAATGCAGACACCTCAAGGAGGAGATAGAGAGACTTATAAAGGAAGGGCATCTGAAGGAGGTAATCTACAAAGAGAAGGAGCCGAGCGAGCAGAGGAGGATGTTGCCTCCACCCCCACCGGGAGGCCCACCTCCTGCGCAGGCCGCGAGACAAGGGCGTCAGGGAAACTAGGAGTTCGGAGGGCCCCAGGGAAATAAGGGGAGGATGGTGATTCTAATAATGCGCGCAAGAAGCATGTAAAATCAGCTCGCAGTAGAACTTGGGAGGTCGCTAGTGTTAGCAGGCAGCCACAGGTGGTGGGGCCAATCATATCTTTGGGCCCCAATGATAGGCGGGGGCTGCAGGAGAATCATAATGACGCGCTAGTGATTGAGGCAGAGATATCGGGCTACGAAGTCAGCAGGATCTTTGTAGACAATGGGAGTTCGGTAAACATTATCTATACAGATTGTCTTGAGCAGATGGAGGTGGATAAGAGGGTGCGATCTGTGAATACACCCATATATGCGTTCWATGGGGCACAGGTAAATACRGAAGGCGAGATAGCGTTACAAGTAGTGTTGGGAAARGGCGTGAKCCGAATGAAGAAAGACTTGAAGTTTTTGATCATCCGAGGGAGGTCGGCCTACAATGCAATATTGGGGCGACCTGCTCTTAATGCATTTCAGGCTGTGACATCGACCTATCACATGAGCATAAAATATCCGGTAGGTGACAAGGTAGGGGAGGTCATCGCTGAGYAACAGGTCGYGAGGTCTTGTTACCAAATGGCGGTCAGAAGGGGRTTGATGGAGAGCAAACGAGAGAGAGATGGTGATCGGCCGGAAGGGATACTCAGCRCAAAAAAGAYAARAGAACAAGAGACCTCTGTCCAGCCGAATGAAGAGTTAATGGAAATCTCCTTAGAGGAGGACCGGCCAGAGTATACTACGAAGATAGGTACTTTGCTATCTGAAACATTAAAAGACGAGATGGTTAGCTTGTTGAGAGAATTTCGAGATGTATTTGCGTTTGGGGAGAAGGAGTTGACTGGGGTATCACCAGAGGTCGCGCAACATCATTTGAATGCGGACCCAGAGGCTAGACCTGTAAAACAAAAAAGGAGGCATTTCGGACCCGAGCTCGATAAGATCATTGAGGAGGAAGTACAGAAGTTGTTAAAAGCTGGACATATCAGGGAGATTCAGTTCCCTGAGTACTTGTCCAATGTTGTGATGGTGCCAAAGCTGGAGCAGAAGTGGAGGGTGTGCATAGATTTTCGAGATTTGAACAAGGCCTGTCCTAAGGATCATTATCCTTTGCCAAGAATTGATCAATTGGTGGACTCTACCTCAGGGTGTGAGCTATTGAGTATGATGGATGCTTCGCAGGGATACCATCAGATACCCCTTGCCAAAGAAGATCAGCCTAAAGTGAGTTTCGTCACTTCCACTGGTACATATTGTTTTGTATCCATGCCCTTTGGGTTAAAAAATGCGGGGGCGAGTTACCAGAGGCTAGTGGATCGTATGTTTAAGGACCTGTTGGGGTCTACCATGGAAGTCTATGTTGATGACATGCTGGTTAAGAGCAGGCAAGCTGAAACGCATGTAGGCGATCTGAGAAAGACATTTCTCATATTACGGCAGTACGGGATGAAGCTCAGTCCGAAGAAGTGTGCGTTCGGTGTAAGATCAGGGAAGTTTTTGGGGTATATGGTGACAGAGCGGGGAATCGAAGTTAATCTTGAGAAGGTGCGAGCTGTTATGGAGATGCCTCATCCTCGCACCGTGCGAGAAGTACAGATATTAACAGGTCGRATGGCAGGCCTTAGCCGTTTTATTTCCAGGTCGGYRGASCGAGGTGTCCCCYTTTTYAGGGYGCTTCGAAAGGGATCTCGRTTTGAGTSGACGAAGGAAGCAKCGGATGCCTTTGAGGAGTTGAAAAAGTATTTRGCAGAAATACCGCTGCTGACTAAACCCATGCCAGGAGAAGAGCTAATTTTATACGTGTCAGTGGGTGAAGTTGCTGTGAGTTCGGTATTGATAAGAGAGGAGGAAGGCGTGCAAAAACCCATCTACTATATTAGCAGGATGTTGCGGGGTGCTGAGTTGAAGTACACCGAGCTCGAGAAAGGAGGTTTCGCATTAGTTACCACAGCAAGAAAGCTGCGACCTTATTTTCTGAGCCATAGAGTGAGGGTGCGTACTAACCTGGCTTTGAAACAAGTTTTGGGCAATCCAAATGTGTCTGGGCGTTTGGTGAAGTGGGCAGTGGAGCTGAGTGAGTATGACGTGGTGTATGAGCCCAGGACCGCTATCAAAGCACAAATATTAGCGGACTTCTTGCAAGAGATGACAAAACAGGTCGATGAAGAGATAAAGCTGAAAGCATGGACTTTATATACTGATGGTTCGACCATGGCGTCAGGGGCAGGGTTAGACATCGTATTAACTAGCCCGGAAGGGGAGAATTTGGAGTTTGCAATTAAGTTGGGGTATAAGGCATCCAATAATGAGGCTGAGTACGAGGCTGTGTTGCAGGGGATCAAGATGGCTAGCGAGTTGGGAGCTCGGAGATTGTGGGCGTATACTGATTCCCAACTAGTAGTTCGACAGTTCGATGGTTCTTTTGAAACCAGAGAAAAGCATATGACAATGTATTTGGGCAAATTGCGAGAGGAAGCAGCTCACTTTGAAGAGTTCACGTTGGAACATTTACCGCGAGCTGAAAATACACGGGCAGATCAGCTCGCCCGAATAGCAGGAGCATTAATGACTTGTGATACTCGAAAAGTCACGTTGATGCAGTTGGATGGTAGCAGTATTGAAAGAGGGGTAGAGGTCATGGAGATCGAGGATAAGGATGACTGGCGTGGGCCCATTTGGGATGTTCTGCTCAAAGCACAAGAAGGTGTGGAGAGATTAAACACAAAAGATACTAGAGTCGCAGCTCGCTTCTGTGTGATAAATGATGAATTGTATAAGAGGTCGCGGTCTGGACCTCCTGAAATGTTTGGCAAAAGAACGTGGGATAGAGGTGCTGAAAGAGATACATGAGGGATAATGTGGTGACCATGCGAAGGGGAAAGCATTGATGAACATAACATTGCGAGCAGGTTTCTTTTGGCCTGGGATGAAGGCTATGGCTAGCGAGCTAGTCCGAACTTGTGAGAAGTGCCAAAAGCATGGTTCGATTATTCATATACCAGCCGAGGAGATGATGGTGATGAGCTCGCCTTGCCCGTTTGCGCAATGGGGGATTGATATTGTGGGTCCTTTTCCAAGGATCCCAAGTAATAAGGAATATTTGGTGGTGGCCATTGATTATTTCACCAACTGGGTGGAAGCTGAGGCAGTCACGGGAACTACCGAACAGCACATAATGGATTTTCTTTTTGTTAATATATTTTGCAGGTTTGGAGTACCGCGAATTTTAGTCTCGGACAATGGGGCCCAGTTTAATGGGCGAAAGATGCAGAAGTGGTGCAAGGATATGGGGATGAAGCAACGTTTTGCTTCCGTGGCACATCCACAGGCTAATGGACAGGTCAAAGTCACTAATCGAATAATTGTGCAGGGACTTAAGCTGCGATTGGTGAAAGCAGGCGGACTATGGGAATACGAGCTCGCGTCTGTCCTCTGGGCCTATCGAACGACTCCCCGAACTACCACGGGGGAAACGTCGTTTAGCTTGGTTTATGGAATGGACGCGGTCATTCCTGTTGAGATAGTTGGAGAATCACAGCGACTATTAGCGTTCGATGTGGAAGAAAATGAGAGGCTAGCTCGCGGAGCAATTGAAACGATTGATGAGATACGAGATAAAGCTGCAGCTCGGGTGGAGCGTTATAAACAACAAGTGCAGGCTGCCTTTAATAAACATGTTAAACACCGTCGTTTTCAGGTTGGTGATTTGGTTTGGTAGAGAGCTGATGCCTTGAAGGTGACCAAAAAATTAGAGCCGAACTGGATTGGGCCATTCAAGGTAATAAAAGTGTTGCGAGGAGGGGCATACATCCTCGAGATTGCGAAAGGAAAGGTTTTACCACGAAGCTGGAATGTGTGCCATTTGAAGAAGTATTGTGCATAGATGGGGCGCGGGAGGAGGTAACTCTAGACCGGAGGGCACTTCTCCCGCATGAAGCTCGTCGGAAGAAAAAGTTGTTGTTTGAGGTGGGAGAGGGTAACTCTGGACCGGAGGGCACCTCTCCCGACCTCGGGATTTATGTTAAAAGTTGTTGTTTGAGGGGGGAGAGGGTAACTCTGGACCGGAGGGCACCTCTCACGGCCTCGGGATTTAAGATTAAGTGTTGAAGTTTTCTGGTACGGGAGAGGGTAACTCTGGACCGGAGGGCACCTTTCCCGACCTGGTGATTTGTGGTTGAACGAATAAGTTGTTGTATGTTTTAGGTGAGAGAGGGTAACTCTGGACCGGAGGGCACCTCTCCCGACCTGGTGATTTGTGGTTCAACGAATAAGTTGTTGTATGTTTTAGGTGAGAGAGGGTAACTCTGGACCGGAGGGCACCTCTCCCGACTTGGGAATGGATTATGAGTTGTGATCTTTTATGTATTTATGGTGGGAGAGGGTAACTCTGGACCGGAGGCACCTCTCCCGACCTGGCGACCTTAAAGATTTGGTGTTTTTATAAGTACATATGGTGCGGCAGAAGGTAACTTTGGACCGGAGGGCACTTCTCCCGACCAGGCGAGTTGTTCAGAGAGTTGATTAATACAATGAATAAAGTTATGAGAAGTTTCTTATGATTGAGTTTTACAAATACTTGTGATGCGGGCAGAGGGTAAATCCTGCCAGATTATACTACTCTTGATAAATCCGACGCTTTCATTAGGTCGGTGATTGTTTAATTCCGACGCTCTCATTAGGTCAACGATTATTTATGATGGAATTTTTCAAATACTTGTGAAACGGGCAAAGGATAAAACCTGCCAGAATATATAACCCTTGATATTTTGAATGAGATTGTGTTTGCATGTGGTTGTGATGAAAGTATACCCTAATATCTTTTTCGTGTTAATAAGTTGAAAGTTATTGTGTATTTTGTGATTGTGTGATAGTAATTACGCTCATGGCGAGCTGATATGATGACGCTCATGGCGAGCTGGAATGATCATGTGACGAGCTAATATACTTTTTGTTTGATATAAGATATTATGATTAACTTGAAAGTGCTTACAAATAATGATATATTGATTGTGTTTGAATTCAAATAAGAATGTCTGAGTACATAAATAGCGAGCTACAAGTTATGGAAAGTTTTAATCAGCCTTCTCGGGCACAAGGGTGAGGCTTGAAGGCGCGGGCTCGGATGTCAGGATAGTGGGGCAGTCAGATTTGGGCACAGACTCAGGTGCGGGCTCAGGCAGCAGGTCTTCTAGAGGTGTTTGCAGCTCGCCGTGTACTCCCACGGCCATGGCTGCTCGACTCTGACAATGTAGCCACCACTTCGCGTAGATGGACTGTTTCCAGTCACCTTTAAAGAAGCTGAAGGGGGTCATTTTGTCAATGATGGCTTCAACGTTCGGATTGTATGAAACGTTTAGCTCGGCCACCTCTCCCTTGACAATTTTTGCAGCCTCGGCAACACATTCGGCGGCACCACGGGCCATTAAACCAAAGTATATTGATGATTTCTCGTAGGCCCGGATGAGCTCTTGACGGTACGCATCGATGAACTTTCGGCCGTTTTCACTAAGGAGGAATGTTCTCTGACCTTCCGCAATGCCTTCTTCACGGGCCGTCTTGAGGAGCTCGAAGTTTTTTTGCTGTTGAAGAGCGAGCTCCTCAGTTCTTTGAGCGAGCTCTTCGCTCTGTTGCGCGAACTCCTCGGCCTTTTTTGTCAGCTCGCCGTTCAGGCGCTCCTTCTCATCCTTCAGACTGTTGATCTGGATGATGGAAACGGCTATCCTTTCGTCACGCGCCTTCACCCTTTGGAGCGCTTTGTCTAGCTCCCCCTGTGTCAAGGATAGCTGCTTGGTCTGCTATTCAGCTCGGGTTGTTAGCTCGTCAACAGTTTGCTGCAGATCGGATCCTGTTGAGCGAGCTATAAATTCCTCCGCGAACTTGCCAAGTACAGGTTTCATCTGTATTAAGGTATTTTGTAAGTGTTCAGTATTTGTGAAATTGATTAAGGATGAGAATTCAATGGGTTTACCTGCTTAAGCAATTGCTCGCTGAGGAGAGTTTCAACGTCGGTGGTTGTATCCAGTTTTGCTAGCACCTTACTAAAATTCGCGGTGCTAGTAGAGGCTGTCAGCAGTCCTTTCTGGATGCGAAGTTTTTTTTCTTTTGGAGGGCTCGGACTTCGGGCCTTTGGACCTCAAGCTTTTGGACTGTTGGGGGCGTCTGACAGAGGTCGCTTACCCTTCTTAGCTCGACGGATCATCTGTACCTCATCTTCATCGTCGATCGCTTCAGGTGTTGGTCGAGGGGTCTTATCGGTATTGCTGGAGGTAGAGACGGTGCGAGTTGTGGAAGAGGTAGCTTGCTTCTTGTTTTCTTCGGGGAGAGCAGCTGCGCAGGAATTGATGAAGGAAACTAAAAAATAAGGAGATTATGTTATAATTTCATTTTAATACACATGGATGGATATAATTTCAAAACCTACAATACCCACCAAATGCAGAGTTAGAAATGGCAAGATCCGGCTCCACCGGGCGAGAGTCGATGCCCGCGTAACGGAATATGGTTGAGCGGTTGGTGATGAGAGCCAGGTTGAAGGGATGTCGGCTCCATTCCACGAGCTGGTCAAAGTATTTCTGGTATAACAAGGGGGTTTCTTTGGAGGTTGTTGGTTTGATTTGAGGAGGAGTACGATCTTTCATCTCGGTTATAAAAGGCCAAGCTTCAGTATTATGAATGAAGAAAAAGTTTTTCTTCCATTCGTGGACTTTATTAGGGGGACTAGTGAGGAATTTAGGTCGCCCTAAGCGATAGGAGAGATAAAAGGAATTTTGTTGGTATTTTATTTGGAAACAAAAATGAAAGAAACCAGGGTCGGCACGGGCATTGTAATATTTACAGAGCAAGAGGTATCCGGCCAGGTACTTCATGGAATTGGGAGTTAGTTGAAGAAGTGATATATTATACATATTAGAGATCTGAACATAGAATTGGTGAGCTGGGAACCTAAATCCTGCTACCAATAGTGAATCAAATAAAGTAATATGGTTAGGAGGAGGTCGCATGGGGTCGGCATGCGGGCTGTCGGGTAAAATCATTTTGGCAGTGGGAGGAAGGTTGAGGATACGTTTAAAATGTTCCAGCTTTTTAGGGTCAGGAAGTAGCCAATAGTTATGTTTGACTTCTTTTGTTGTTAGGGATGATGAGGGCAGGTCGTCGAAAGAAAGGGATTCATCTACAGTTACAGGATTCTCTCGGAAGTGTGCGGAGGATGTGGGATTCCTCGATTCATGTAGGGGAATGCCTTCTGGGATAAGGGGAGCCTCAAGAGTAAGAAGGGGGAGGCCTCCAGAGGGATTATTGGCTACGGTTTGGGCTCGAAGTTCTTCCCATGAAACATCACCCTCTGGCTCATCGCGTAGGCCAGAGGAGGGTAATGCCAAGGGTTTTGGCCTTTGTTCAATAATGAAGGGATTTTCAGCGAGATCGGAATCGGGAGAGAGAGATTGGATTAAGGGGTTATTGTCGTATGTTGCTAATGATTATTTCGTGTCAGATATATCCAGGGGGAGGGGTAACACAGTAAATAAGCACAACTCAGCAGATGTAGTTGAAATTTTGATAGTATAATTAAATTTGAAAGAGAATTGGGGGACTTACACATATTGACGAGCTTATAGATCGCTGGTAAGCGGCGAATTAACGGTGGATCCTTGAGTAATTGTGATTTGGCGAGCTTTTTTGCAGAGCGACAATGGTGAAAATTTTAATTGAGATAGTGTAAAATGGTGAGTTGGGGAGATGGAAAGGACTTGTATGGGGAGACAGAAAAGCTGATGTGACAGATAGGAGCGGGATTAATTAGGGTTTGCAAAGGGAATATTTTGGGCCATTAATTCTCGGGCCCACTGAACTTATTATATGCCGAGATTTTGAGATCGAGACGCGTGACAGGCCGCATTTAATGAAGCATCAGTGAGATGGGATAGAGAGAGGAAAGCGTGTTTTGACTTTATGGTCTTCAATTATTGAGGTCGGCTGATACAGTGATATTTTCAGGTCGCTTTATGAAAAATTTTGAGAGCTCATATAGATTCATCTCGTGTGTGACTTAAGTCGATATACTTGGGGACTTATGATTATTTTTAAGAAGAGAGCTCGATACCTTTTAGGTCGTGTGAACGTGTGGCGGCCTGTTATAGCTCGGTTTGTTGAAATTGGGCGATTCTGATGCGAGGTTTGGTAAAGTATATTGATGTTTTGTTTGTGTGTTTTATTAATACTTTTGAAATTTTATGTTTACATGTCCTACCTGATTTCATACCTCAATCAGCTAGAACATGGGGGACTAGCTGATACGAACTAAAATAATCATACGTGAAATTATGTGATAAATGTGAATATTTATGGAAGGCGACCTCATTTCCTAGGGAGGGTGTGCCCCTGGGAGATGGGCGAGCTGTGATGATTTGAGTGGACTATTTGTGAAGAGTAGCGACCTGTAGTATGGGGATGAATTTTCATATAGGGTCGCGATCTCTTGTAATATGGGCTGAGTACTTGAGCCCGTTTGTGGATTTGATATACGTAAATTATTATGGACCTGGTGGGCTGTATGCCCAGGCTCGTTATGATGTTGATAGAGAAGTTCGTTGTTTATGGGAACTTACCATGTATGAGGAGTCCCAATTGAGAGTCGATTGTGGAATCCTAGTGTGAATGGAATTCTTATTATGAAAGGTAACCCTAGATATTGGGGGTCTTCTCCTATCCCTATAAAAGGAGCCTTCGGCTTCTCTTTTGGGGTGAATGCTTATTCCGTATTTATTATCTTTGCGCATTGATATTGTTGATTGAGAGAAGAAGTGGTGATTTCGCTTATTAACTTAAGCGTCGGAGGGCCTTAACGGGCTCGAAATCTGGCCCGTTCTAGGCGCTGTTTTGCAGGAACGGCGAGGTCGCTTGGAGGATCGTGAGAGATTGGGAAGGTCGCTTTGATGTATTTGAAGCTCCGTTTAGGTCGCTGATCTCAATTCTGAGGTAAGTACCCCCTATATTTGGTAGTTCAACTTTTTGGACTCATCATGCCCCATTTTATGATCCAACTGCCATTGCTTTTGGCTCTTTTTTGGCGGGTAGGGCGTCCGACCAGTTGCTTGCTGCACAAGGTAACACCTACTCTTTCCCCGGCGTGCCTTTGACTTTTCCGTTCGCCACCCTTCCGGCATACCAGCTCCCTCCCTATGTCCCTCATCCAACTACGGTGCCCGTTTCTTCCAGACCGACGTCCAACTTTGCTGCGGATAGGGCTTCCCCCGCGTCTAGGGTTTCCTTCCCTTGGACGGTGGCGCCTAGCTTCCTCCCCGGCACTGACCTGAATTCCCCCTTCCAGATCTGCGATCTGACGCCCGCTGCTGCGGATGCTCTGCCCCTCCCCGCTGCGCCAGCGCCTCGCAAGAATTTATGTGCTTTTTCTCTCTCCGACGTCACGCTTGTGGTCAACCCCACGTCTTTTTCTGCTGCTCCCTTGACCGTGACTTCACATGGGGCTATTCCTAGTATACCACCAACATTGTCAAACCATCCCTATCTTCTACCACTTTGGAATCCCGAGGCCCTTCTTGAGCCTCATCAACCTCCGGGCCTTTTGAGCATAATGAGCCTCCATTCCCAGCCCAACCACCTTCACCTTGGGCCCATCCAATCTTCCCACAAACCACCTACTCATACCCAACCCAATACCCCCCCAACTATACTAACTTCGGCCCAAGCCCAACAAGTCCCCAAGCCCACGTTATTCCACCTCAATCCAGCGGGCTTCCTTGCGCACGTCCGCCCCTCTTCTCAATAACAATGGCCCACCTTCTTGGTGCTCTCCGGGCCCGGCCGTTCGGACTGCTCCCATCCCTCCGAGACCGACCCAAGTTGACTACTTTCTAGGGGCGCTTCCGATCAAGAAGGGAAATAATTTTTCGGTCACTTTTGATGAAAATCGTTACCAAAATTGTGTTTCAATCTTATGGAACTCACTCATAGGCCGTCTCCTCCAACCGAAGGGGTTGAAACCCCTTTTTCTCGACGAAATCAAGGATACTTTGAAAGCCACGTGGAAGATCCAGACCTTGGAGCTTTGTCCCCCTTGGCAAAGGATTCTTCAGCATCTCGTTTTCCTCTGCCGACGATAGGGCACCCACGTTTGCCAAAACATCTTGAAGTTCGGCACTAGCTCCATCCGGTTCTTCCTTCAACTCCAGACCTCAATCTATACAAAACCACCTCGACTTCACCACAGGTTTGGGTTCATATTTATGAATTACCAATTGAATATTGGGACCGCTCTTTTATCCTTAATATCGCTAGGGTTGTTGGCACTCCATTACAAATTGATGAACGCTCTATTAATGGCACGGTTGGCCATTTCGTTCGTGTGTTGGTTGAGGTTAAACTTGTAAATACCTTACATGAGACTGCGATAATTGAACGTAAAGGTTACTGTGGGTCTCCATTGTATATGAGAACCTAGCGGAATTCTGTTCTTCCTATAAATTGGTTGGACATCTTATTTGTTCTTGTCCTTCTTACAGACCTCACGCCACTCAGAATGGTAAAAGGGACAATTGGCATACGGTTAACACTAGACACCGCCGATGTTCCGACTCTCAGGTGCATTGGGCCCGTACCCGTACGAAATCCTATTTCACTTCTGAGCCTAGTGAGCCTCCTTTGACGACTTCTAATGCCTTTGACGCATTACAGTCTGACACCGGCGTGGAGTCTCTGTCCCACCCCTCCTCGCTCCCCACTTCGGATCCCGAACCCTCCTCCCCTCGATGTTCTGATTCTATGCTACTTTTGTTATCCCGTCCGATTTTCAAAGGAAGGTTCATCATTTCGCCCCTGAGTCGACCGTTAGCAGATCGGCTGAGATTATTTGTGACACATCTTGGCAGCTTGTGCTTTATGAGTAAGCTGCTTCTTTGAGCACGAGTTCTGTTGATCAGGTGGACATGGGGTCTTCGGATAAGGTTTCTCCCTCGCTGCAACATACTCCAACAGCCTGTGAAGAAGGCATTATAGTGATGATTCAGATATTGGCAGCCAACATCGCACCCCTCTTTTTCGTAAGCCTGCCACGGATTGAGAATTAATTGATATAATTAAAAAATTGCAACAAGAATCTTCTACTCCTTTCATTGTTGAAGATACAAAATCCTCTCCCGACTTCACCTCATGAGTATTACTTCTAGAAAATTTTGGGCGGATATCGCTGATGATGAAGATGTTACTCCTTTACGCAGATCTTCTAAAAGTTCTCTTAAGCGGGGATTCCTTGTGAAGCGCTAATATCTTTATTTTCTTTTTTTCACTGATTTTCTATGTATTTGGAATTTCTTCTTTTTTTTTAATAAAAGCGCCGCAATTTAATTTAAAATAAAATCGCAGTAGATTAGGCAACCAAAGATAATATCATTTTTTTTAAATATCAGATTGCATACTATTTTTTAGCCTAGTTAAAGACGTTTAATTTGTGAAAAATTAAGCAGAACAATTTATTAATTCTGAAAATGATGTATAAAAATCTACAAAAAAATTAAAAACAGATGCATTGTCTATAATGAAGGGATATAAAATCTTATCGAGTACACAGAATTCCAAAGATTCAATACTAGGGTTTCAACTAACTCACCCTATAAATATAGGGTCCTATTATTTGCAAAAATCAATTTTAATTACTCTTCCGAATGTGTTTTTTTTTCTATTTTCAAAACCTATATGAGATTCCATTACTAACCAAGCCAATGTAGGGCGAGGATCTGATCCTATATATATATCCGACAGAGAGGTCTCGGTAAGCTCAGTACTTATCAGGGAGGACGCAGGTGTGCAGAAACCTATTTATTATATTAGCAGGATGTTGAGGGGAGCAGAACTTAACTATTAAGAGCTGGAGAAGGGTGTATTTGCATTGATCTACACATCAAGGAAACTCCACCCTTATTTTTTGGGCCAAAATATTGAGGTACGCACCAACTTAGCTCTCAAGCAAGTTTTGAGTAATTTGAATGTATCTGGGTGATTGGTGAAGTAGGTGGTCGAGCTCAGCGATTATGATGTGGTATATGAGCCTATGACGGCTATAAAATCACAAGTGTTAGAGGATTTTCTACAGGAGATGTTGCGCTCAGCAGAACGTGAGGAGGAACAGAAGGCGAGGCTGTTACATGCGAAAGGATCAACTATGGCATCAGGAGCTGGGTTGGGGATTATTTTGACTAGCCCAAAAGGAGAGAACCTGGATTTTGCTATCAAGTTGGTATTTAAGGCTTCCAATAACGAATTCGAGTATGAAGCATTACTACAAGGTATTAAAATTCCCAGCGACCTAGGAGCGCGACGAATCAAGGCATATACCAACTCTCAGCTTGTAGCTCACCAGTATGATGGGTTTTCTGAGGCAAGAGAGAAGCACATGCAAGAGTACTTGAGAAAGCTTAAAGAAGGAGTAACTCAATTCGAGGATTTTAAACTGGAATATTTACCGCAAGCTGATAACGTTAGGGCCGACCAGCTCGCCAATATGACTGGAACACTAGGCACGTATAACACAAGAAGTGTCACGTTAATGGATCTAGCGCATAGTGTGAAAATGGGGAAAGAGATCATAGAAATAGACGAACGAGAGGCTTGGCAAACACCAATATGAGAGATTCTCGATAAGGTGGTCGCTGGAGACACATAATTATCCACTAAAGAGGCTAGAATAGCGACACAATTTTGCTTGATGAATGGAGGCTTATACAAGAGGTCGCACTTTGGCCCATACTTGAAGTGCTTGTAAAGGGGGGAAGGAATGGAGGTAATACGGGAAATACACGAGGGATATTGTGGCGATCGTGCAAAAATCAGGGCATTAGTTGGAATAGCTTTGCGAGCCGGGTTTTTTTGGCCGGGGATGAAGAGTATGGCAGGTGAGCTCGTTATGACTAGCAAAAAATGTCAGATGCACGCCCCTATCATTCACGTGCCCGCAGAAGATATGATGGTGATGAGCTCGCCCTGCCTATATGTACAATGGGGAATTGACATAGTGGGACCATTCCAAGGACGCCCTATAAGAAACTCCACTTGGTGGTCGCAGTGGACTAATTTATGAAGTGGGTGGAGGCTGAGCCTGTGACGAGCATTGGCGAACAGAACATCATTAACTTTATTTTTAACAGTATTTTTTACAGGTGTGGAATCCCGTGGGTGTTGGTCTCAGACAATGGAACACAATTTAATGGGCACATGATCCAAGATTGGTGCAAAACAATGGGGATGAAAACACGATTTGCTTCTGTAGCACATCCTCAAGCTAATAGACATGTTAAGGTCATTAATCATATCATTGTGTAGGGAATTAAGCTGTGACTGGAAAAAGCAGGGGGACTTTGGCTTGAGAAGCTCTCCTATGTCTTATGGGCTTATCGAACAACTCCACGGACTACTATGGGAAAATCACCCTTCAGCTTGGTCTATGGTATGGAAGCTGTTGTTCCGGCAGAGATAGTCGGAGGATCTCATCGATTAGATACGTTCAATGAGGAGGAAAATGAGTGAATAGCTAGGGGGATTTGGAAATAATTTATGAAATACGTGATAAAGCTGCAGCCCGCATGGAGAGGTACAAACAGAGAATTCATGCCGCTTTTAACAAATGGGTAAAGCGAAGAAACTTCCAGGTCGGCGACTAAGCTTGGAAACAAGCCGACGCTATTTATACCACGAAGAAGTTGGATCGTAATTGGATAGGGCTGTTCAAGGTCATTAAAGTGCTGCGAGGAGGTGCATATGTGCTCGAGGATAAAAAAAGGAAAACATTACAGAGAAGTTGAATATCTGCCACTTGAAGAAGTATTATGCCCAAACCTTCAGATGATGGATGAAGGTTCTATCTTTATTTATTACTATGGGCTGACGCTTCCTTAGGTCGGCGATGGACTAGTATCTTTATGCACTTTTTGAAAACAATAGGTTGATGCTTATTGTTTTGCATGTAATTGTGGTGTTTTTATCGTATTTTTTATTAGGGTTTTGTGTCGAGTTTCTTTAGGTTATTAGGTTATTTTCTTGTTTTAATAATTTTTATCTTTAATTATACGATGTTGGAGATGTTTGTGTGATTTTGGAGTTTTTAAATTCAAAATTCTTGTTTCGTAGGTGGCTTAATGAATTAGATTCGCCCGACGGACGTTTTGGAACGAAAAATGAGGAAATCGAGCCAAAAACATGCCGAGTCGACTGCCAAATCAACTGAGAACAGCCCAAATCGACTGAACAACAAAGGCTGACCCATTCCAATAGCAAGGCAGTTGATCGATTGCCAACTTGTTGATCGACAAGCAGTTGATTGATTGAAATGCCGACGATCGACTGAAAGGACCCAAATCAACTACTTGACAGAGGCTGGGACGTGTGAACAGCAGGTAAGTCGATCGACTGTCAACCTGCCGATTGACTACCAGTCGATCGAGTGCACACCTCTTGATCGACTACCAGTCAATCATGTGCACACCTGTCGATCGACTGCATCGCAGGAGACTTCGGGATTTTTGGCATTTTTGATGATTTTGCCCCTGCAAACCTTATATAAAGCCCACATCTTTACCCTAAGAAATCATCATCTCTCCTCCTAACTCTTGCATGGGTTTGGGATTTATTTTCTCTCTCTAGTTTTTAGATTTAATTTCAAACTTTTCCTTGGGTTTGTAAGCTCAAGAAGCATCACTTGGATTTTATTTGCTTTGTAATTTCATTCAAGTTTTTGGATTCTCTTTCTTAATTCAAGTAAGTTTTTTCATTATTTTCTTCCTTGTTCTTCAATTTATGCATTTTGCCTTAACTCTTAGATTTATTGTTAGATTTTTGATTTGGTTTATGGAATCTAGGTGAGAGACACACCGTGATCATAGATCGGGTCCTTTCGTTTTTATTTTAAGTGTTTCAAATGCTTTATTTTGGTTCTTATTTTCATGTATGGTTTTATGTTGAATCCTAGATCCACCCTTCATTTCTTGTTATTTTTCGAAAAGTTTTTAACTTTCATGTCAACTTTTATTGCTCTTTCCATTGGTGCTTTCGATTTTTGTTAATTTGCATTATTTAAGTTTTTCTAATCATGCATGTATAGTTTTACCTTAGGTTTTCATGCTTGTACTTTGTTGTTTCTTTGTTTTTTATTGCTTATTTTGATTATTGGTTTCAATTTCAATATGGCATACGCACGAGGCATCCAAAATAATTTCTTTACTTTTCATACTTAGTCATAGTTTCTCGTTTATTTTCATAATTTTCCATTTATTCACTTTTCCTTCAATTTTCACAAGCTAGAAACACATTGATTCCTACGAACAATCAAATTCCGATAATACCAAGCCACACGAACCTTATCAATACTACACCCTCAAAAACTTTTCTCTTTAAAACGGCGCCGTTGCAACTCGGCTTGGTTAAGGTTTCCGATTTGCTTGTAGTTTCTTTGTGTTTCTAGCTTTCTTTTGTATTTGACCTTTTTCTTGAGTGTAGGCAAGTCAACTCACACATGATCCTACCCCAAGGTAACGCATACATCTCAAATCCTTATGGAAATGGGGGAAACATTCCTAACATGGGAGGGCATGGTGCAAACCATGTTGGGGTTGCGATGATTTTTAATGATTTTGGCAACGTGGGAGGGCATGGTGCAAACCATGTTGCCAATGGTGGAATCGGCTATGGTCAACCCAACTGGAAGGGCATGGTGCAAACCATGTTGGGTCTACCAGCTTCATGGGTACAAATGGTCCGTATGGTGGTTATGATGCTCCCAATCAATTCCTGAATATGTATAATGGAGGCTTTGTTAGTCCGAATGTGAACGTTGGTGGCCAAAATCCGAATCCGGTTCCGTATTGAGGTTATGGCGTTCCCAATCATTGTTCGAATTTGTATAATGGTGGCTTTGTGAGTCCGAATGGGAACATGGGTTGCCAAAATCTGAATCCCAGCCCGTCCTCATACTTACAATTTCAGTCATGCCTTAATCGGTGCTGACAATAATGCTCAAAATCTCGATGTGTATGCATTGTTTGGAGGTGTGATCCCCGATGCCCAAAATGCCACCCCCCCCATCTTCACCATGAGAGAGGTTAACAAAGACTTTGTGGGGGAGACTATTTCATCTTGCGTATTCCTTCCTCCCGAGCAAAAATCTTCTCGAGCAGTGTATTCTAGTGCTAATGATGTTAGTGAAGCTTCTTCCTCTAGTGAGCTTGAGATGGAAAGTAAAATAGCGGCTATGGAGGCTCGAATTGCTAAGTTATCTAGCCCAAACCCGGATCCTCCGTGTGCATCGTGTGGAATGTTTGGTCACGATACCACATCTTGCCCCATAAATCCCTTCTTCAATATGCCGATGCCTCGTTCGGAGGAAGTGTATGGGGTTCATGGTTATCAAGAAGGACCCGGTTGTGCTAGACCATCATTTGCTTACCCGCTGACTCATAATCCTCCTTATCATCCTATCACCCGCATGCATCTAAATTTTAGTTATGCCAATACAAATGCTGGTGTTACTCTTCACGTGGGCCCATCTTGTCTGCCTATTCCAGTGAATGCTCCTACTTCACCTTCCGAACCGAATCTCTTGGTCATTATGAGACAAATGCATTCTTCTCCCATTACGTCGACCTCGTTTGATGCTAAGTTCAATACTATTGGAAGTGGTGGGGTGGTTGATAACAAGGTTGTCCCGCAGTCCGAAGGTGAGGTGGTTTCTATTCCGGGTGTTCTTACTCCTCCCGATTCCACCTCCGTGGGTCCCACTTTGGCAAAGGAACCTCCTGATGGCCTACACAAGTCTTCAAACCCATACAAGGCACCAACCTCTAAAGCCCCTATGCCATATACATCAAACATATCTTTTGAGGATTGCTTACATACGGATGTGATCCGAGAGTTGATCAAACAAGTTTACATGGAGGAAAAGAGAATTGAGGAAGAGTTAACCTGGCGGCTTCTGTTAAAGGTTGTGGTGAGGGAAATGAGACCCTTGTTCATAACAACGATTCAATTGTGCTTCAATGTGCCCAAGGTTTGTGTGAGAAAGTTTGTTTATTTGTCGTTGAGGGAAACAACGAAATTTTAGAGAGGGGGTGGTGGAGATTGTTAATGATAGGATTGAGAAGCTTGAAGATTATCTTGAGGTGGAAATTATTGATGATAGGAGTGAAACGCTTGAAGATTATCTTTAGGGGATCATCGAATTGTTAGAATTAGCCCCCAATGAGGTCGAGAGGAGGCACAAGCCCGAGCTTAAGCCTCTTCCATCTCACCTCAAGTATGTCTATTTGTAGGAAGAGGAGAGCAAACCGGTTATTATCTTGGCCAATTCGAATCAAGAAGAAGAAGAGAGGTCGATTGAAGTGCTTAAAGTTCATAAGGATGCTATTGGTTGGAGTCTCAGAGATATTAAGGGAATTAGCCCTTAGACTTGCATGTATAAGATCATTTTGGAGGATGATGCCAAACCTTCTCGAGAATGCCAATGGCATTTGAATCCAAATATTAAGGAGATAATGAAAGCCGAGACATTGAGGTTGTTGGAGAAAGGCTTTATTTTTACAATTGCCGAGAGTGAGTGGGTGAGTCCCGTTCACATGGTACCGAAAGAGAGTGGCATAACCGTCGTTGAGAACAAAAAAGGAGAGTTGTTGGCCACGAGGGCTACAATGGGATGGAAGATGTATATCGATTTTAGAAAGTTATATGCGGCCACCAAGAAAGATCATTTCCCTCTACCGTTTATCGACCAAATTTTGGACAAGCTAGCCGACCATTATTCCAATTGTTTTTTAGATGAGTTGTCGGGTCACTTTAAAACCACAATACCACCCGAAGATCAAGTCAAGATGACTTTTACTCGCCCGTTTAGCGCATTTTCTTTTCATCGAAGGCCATTGCAATTATGCGACACCCCGAGAACATTTTAAAGATTGGACCCTCCCGACAAGGAGGTTATTACTTTGGTGGATCCTCCCGTCTCAACTTCACCATGATCAAGAAGGGAGTCCGTCAAGCTAATGATGTAAAAGAAGCGCTTCTTGGGTGGCAACCCATGTTCTTTTCATTTATTTCTTTTATTTTTACATTGATTTCTTTCTTACTTTCTTGTTATATAAAAATCAAAAAACATTTGAAAAATTGAAAAAAAAAAGTTTTTGTGTTGTGTTTTTTTTTTTTTTTAAATTAGTTCTCACGAACAACATTGATTTCAGCTACCAATATGACCATCTATTCCAATTACAAAATAAATCATATGAATTTCATCTCCTAAAAAAGAAGACAAAGAAGCTAAATCAAGTTGAAAGCCTCAACTCAAGATAGACATAGAAGACCCAAAGGGGATACTTAGGAAAACCACCCATGAAGGAAAAAAAAAGGTAAGAACATAGTGAAAGCCTACATTACATTAAATAAAATAAACAACAACACAATTTTCAGCCATAACAACTCACAAGACACCAAGAAATTCAACAAACCCACAAAAATCCGACCATTTACTCCATGACGATAAAGAAATCTACTCAAATCAATGACACTTCACACAATATGCATTTCGTCGAACAATTTAATTGACAATATTTGACTGTTCACCTGTGGTCCGTGAACATGGTCTCTATGAACCTCAACCCATTGAATCTTGGAGCATATTTATCCATCCCTGCTCAGGTTCCGCGGGAATTCACAGATTCACCTTTATAGGCGGAGGAAGTGAGAGCGACAGTGGAATCAGCCACCGCCGAAGCAACAAGTGAGCAAGTGCCCTTCATCACTCTGCCGTCAGATCAGACCGACTTTTCACCAATACGTAAATGGAGCTCGAACGCAATGGATGAAATCCGACGAACCCTGTTGCTGGATCTCGACCCTAATTCTCTTCTTGGCTTTCACTTCTCTTACAAATGTTTTGTGTCTTTTGGTTCTTTTTATACCTTGGCTTTGTTTTATTTTGATTCATTTGCGTATTTTCTCGTGTTTTTGATTTTGTGTGATTTTCTTTTATAGTGTTTTTTTTTCGACTCCAAACTTGGTCAGTTTGATAAGTTGGTAGCGTTCATGGAGCTTGGAGAAACAAGCCATGCTCGGTTTTTGCTTGGATACTTAAGTGGACCTCACCGAACTCGACCCAAACTCGTTCGATTAAGGAAGCTTCTATCTCACCCTTCTTTTACTTGATTGTCATTAAAATGCAACAAGGGCATTGCATGGTCTAAGTGTGCGGTGGGTAGGTGGTTAGGGTCCGGGTTTTACAAAGCATGATTTATCTTTCTTAACTCGGGCCTTGGCGAAGTGACGCTTACTAATTGTGAATTTATATGGTTAAGTCATTTTTGTGTCTTGTGTGTGTTTATTACATTGTTGAGAAATCACCACATGCTTCGAAGTTTAAATAGTTTACTTATCGGGCTTTTACATGTTTATGCCCTCTTGTGTAAGGAGTTGAATTTTTAAGCTTTGTCCAAAACTCGCCTATATATATATATATATATATATATAATCAATATTTAATCGTGAAAAGATTGCAAAGCTCTAAAAGTTCTTTTGATTTCGTCTCCAAAACCCGGTGCAAACTAGTGAGTAGCCTTGTGTGAATTATCGATTTTGCTTGCATTTTTATGGAAATTGCATTGAGGAAGCTTGATTTTGCCCTTACATGACTGAATCTGGAAATGACCTCGAGGCACATATCTCACCCTTATTCCGGCCATATCCAAATATATAAGTTACTTAAAAATTCCAAATGAGCCCCCTTGAGCCTATGCCCGTTTCTTGTTAGGCGAGCTCGATTTTAGCTCTTATATCTTCATAAATTTTGCGGAGAGAGAGAGAGAGAGAGAGAGAGAATATGTTGTTAGTTGACTAGAAATTTGTGGGAAATTAATTGTGGGTTTTGGGTTTTGAGTTTCTTATATATATAAAAAAAAAAGAGAGAACAACACATAAACTCCAACACAAATCACGAAAAGTGATAAAGCGTGCGTTTAAGCGAAAGGCCTAATGTTTAAAAGGCTAAGTTTAGTAAAAAGAAGCGAATTCAAAAAGATTCTAAGTGTTGTGAAATAAAGTCGGAAAAGCATGTGAGTATACGAAAAGGTTTCGAATGAAAGTTTGGCATTTTTTTTTTGGTTGGGGGGGAGGAGAAGGGATCATAAGATTCAAGTTCTAGAAGTTAGGGTTATGTGTGTTAGACACTATATCCATATATTCCATACCTAACCAAAGAGCCAACATTACAACCCAAAATACGGACCTCTTTCGATTCTTGTTTGGTCATGTACAATGGGGAATTTTGGTTTTTTGATTTGTGCAATCTTGACAAGATGCATGCATTGTCCGACTTGAACATATACACATCCCATATAACATACACTAGAGTGAATTGAGCAAACACCCTCAAAAGTTCCATTTGAGAGGAAGTCATCGATTTGGTTTTCATTTGAGAAAGAGTAATATGAGCAATGCTTGGCGATAACGAGTTTATGTTGACACTTTTATCATTATAATAAGGATAAGCACAAGAATTTTTCTTTTTACATAATGTTCATTTCATGTATATTCTCGATCCTTTTTTTCTTGGAGGACGAACAAATCGATACGTGTGGGTTGGTTGTTTTGCATTTAATTGTGGTGTTTTTCTCATTTTTTTAATTAGGGTTTGTGTCGGTTTTAGTGGTCTTGAGTCGAGTTTCTTATGTTTTTTAGGTTGTTTTCTTATTTTAATGATTTTTAGCCTTAAGTATACGATGTTGGAGATGTTTGTGTGATTTTTGAGTTTTTAAGTTCAAAATTCTTGTTTGTAGGTGGTTTAATGAATTAGATTCGCCCGGTAGACGTTCTGGAATGGAAAACGAGGAAACTGAGCCACAAGAAGCCCGAGTCGACTGCCAAATAGACTGAGAACAGCCCAAATCGACTGAACAACGGAGGCTGACCCATTCCAACAGCAAGGCAATCGATCGACTGCCAACATGTCGATCGACAGGCAGTCGATCGACTCAAACGCCGACGATCGACTGAAAGGACCCAAATTAACTGCTCGACAGAGACTGGGATGTTGGAACAGCAGGGCAGTCGATCGATTGCCAACCTATCGATCAATTGCCAGTCGATCAACTGCATCGCAGGAGACTTCGGGAATTTTTTGCGGTTTTGACAATTTTTCCCCTACGAAACTCTATATAAACCCCACGTTTTTACCCAGAGAAATCATCAACCCTCCTCCCAACTCTTGCATGGGTTTGGAATTTATTTTCTCTCTCTAGTTTTTAGATTTAATTCCAAGCATTTCCTTGGGTTTGTAAGCTCAAGAAGAATTCAAGTCATCACTTGGATTTTATTTTCTTTTTAATTTCATTCAAGTCTTTGGATTCTCTTTCTTAATTCAAGTAAGTTTTTTCATTATTTTCTTCCTTGTTTTTCAATTTCAAGCTTGTTCTTCAATTTATGCATTTTGCCTTAACTCTTAGATTTATTGTTAGATTTGTGATTTGGTTTATGGAATCTAGGTGATTGACACACCGTGATCATAGATCGGGTCCTTGATCATTTTTATTTTAAGTATTTCATATGCTTTATTTTGGTTTTTATTTTCATGCATGGTTTTATGTTGAATCCTAGATCTACCCTTCATTTCTAGTTATTTTTCGAAAAGCTTTTAACTTTCACGTCAAAATTAGTTGCTCTTTCCATTGGTGCTTTCTATTTTTGTTAATTTGCATTATTTAAGTTTTTATGATCATGCATGTTTAGTTGTACCTTAGATTTTCGTGCTTGTACTTTGTTGTTTCTTTACTTTTTATTGCTTATTTTGATTATTGCTTGCAATTTCAATATGGCATACGCACGAGGCATCCGAAATACTAGCTTTACTTTTCATAGTTAGTCATAGTTTCTCGTTTATTTTTATAATTTTCCATTTATTTTCGCTTTTCCTTCAATTTTCACAAGCTACAAACGCATTGATTCCTACGAACAACCGAATCCCGATAATACCAAGCCACACAAACCTTATCTATACTACACCCTCAAAAAGATTTATCTTCACTTATTCAGATCAGTGATGAATAAAGTTTATTCTTATGACATTCTATGAGTTTTTATGGTTATGGTTGTGGGCTAACGCTTTCATTAGGTCGGTGATGGATTTATGATTATGGAAATAAGCTGATGCGTTAATTAGCTCGGCAATAGGTATATAGGTGGTTGAAGGGTAGAGAATATGTTTGATTTACATATTCTTTGCTGCAGGGAGCATGTTTGATTTACATGTTCTTCTTAATTTTGGTGATAGAGAGTATGTCTGACTTACATATTCTTTTATTATTTTGTTAAAACTTTTTCAAGTAGTATTGTTTGATTTACACACTTGCGGTTTTGTTTGAAAACTTGTGTAAAGAACATGTTCGATTTACATGATCTTGACGCCTCTTTTATGAGTACGTTAGAATTACGTACTCTTCGCTGTGAAGAGCATGTTTGAGTTACATGCGATTTTTGTACTTTTGATTGTGTCTGATTCAGGCGGAATAATTTACAACTTATGAGGAGAGATTATGGGGTGTATGTTGCTCGTATGTGATTATATCATGATGCAAATGATTAGTTTTCCTGCATGCATCGCAGGAACTTAGGGGACTTAACGTTTTGATGGTAGATAACCTAGTTGTATTACTAAGTTGCATTAACCTAGGGGACTAAGTAGCTTCTTGGTTACCTTTAGTATACCTTTATTACGTTGATGCGACCTGGTTATTTTTTGATCTACACTATTTATGATCTAATATGGTTCTGTTTATGGTTCTGTTTACATGGTGTTTTCCTATACCTATCTTATGCTAGGTCGGCACATATATGCTATCAAGGGCTGCATGGTTATAAAATGATTAAGGCATCATGCGATTGTTAGTTTATATAATGTTCCAACTATAGAATAACTTGTGTTTTCACAGGTTTTACGGTATTACAGAATGAATCATAAATAACAGAGTTCATGAATAAAGGAGAAAACTCAGTGGTGTTAAGTCATAAAGCATAATTAGTAAGTTCACACATGGCGGGTTAAAACCTTGAAAGGTCAAACACCTTATTATAGGGAAAGCTCAAAAGTTAGGCAGGAGTACAATCAGGGACCAATTCATCCAAAGGAGCATCGAGTTCATTGACAAGTCTGGCCTTTCGAATTGCTTCACCCATACAGGTGGTCCACCAAGTGGCATGAATGCTCTGATTTTCATCACCACGCCAAAAAGTGAAGGCAGGGAGCTCATTTTGTATTGTCTCCACATCCGGCTCGAAGTCAATATTTGCTCGCTCCATGGGGATATTGAACAAGTATTTGGCCCCTCTTCCTTACCTTCTTCAGGAAGGTCGTCGTGTGTCGATAAGTCTCGGACAGTTGGGTCCTATATGTTTCCATGAATACCCACTCCGCTGCTCAAAAATGTTCGACGACCTTCAGCTACTCCTTTGGCTTTCCCCTTAGTCATTCCCTGTTAGCTGGCTAGGGGAGCCACCTCTTGTATTTGTTTATCCTTGGCCAGTAAGAGTCTCTCCAACTCCATTTGTCGCTCCTTCACACTAGTACAAAAACAGGATTTAAGAACAGGGATTTAAGAACGCCTCAGGAGGCGGCGTTCTTAAATGTCAGGCGGTGGCATTTTTGTAATAAAAATGTCACATACGAGAACGTCCTTTCCAAAGACGTTCTGGTATAMTGGATATCCAGAACGTCGTTAAAAAGACGTTCTCGTATGTTATATATCCAGAACGTCRTTAAAAAYGACGTTCTYATATGTTAAATATCAAGAACGTCTTTAAAAAYRACGTTCTCRTATTTTAAATATCGAAAACGTCTTTAAAAAAGATGTTCTTAAATGTTRTAYTTTTAAGAACGCCTCTCTCGAGGATTTAAAAAAGATGTTCTTAAATGTTGTACTTTTGGATTAAGATTTATCTTTAATTATAATTATTCATTTTATCCTTTCATCTCCCCCGCTCGCCGCGCTCCTGCTCCACGTTTTTTTCCAATTTCTTCAAAAAAATTCGAAACTTCTGGTCATCAACTCCGGTGCCGATTAATCGGATTAATGGAGCCCTACCCTCCGATGGTCTCAACCTCCCTACCCTCACATCCAGTTATGTCAAACACAACCCCAATTCGAACAAGCAAAAACCCCTTCGATTTTGAGCGTCGATCCCCTTTTGGGGAAAAATGGCGATTCCTCGTCCAGCGGCTCTCCGTTTGAATTCCACCCACACAGAACTTCGCCACTTGCTGTAGGTACTACCATGGCCATCACTTTCATCAATCGTGTCCCAATTGATTCCGGCCGAATTGATTGCGAGGTCCGATCCCCTTTTGGGAAAACAGGCGAAATTCCGGCTGACGCCTTTCCCGTTCAATTCGGGTTGTACAATCCTTCCCTACACCCAGTCGAAGATATCCCAATTGTCAATTTCAAATAATGTGGCTCAATTGATGACAATTCGAACCCTTCTAGTGTCGCCCCCCTTTCAACTTTACGAGGCAAAAATGGACGAATTTGCTGCAACAGATTCAGATTGTAAGGTAGACTATATTTAGCTATTTATAAACTGGGTCTTAATTATTAGTTTAAAATCTATCTCGTCTTTAGCCATTGCTGATAAATCTTTCAATGTTCTTCTGMAGGTTCACATTGGGTTCYAGAGTTTCATCATTGAAGMATTTKCCACGAACTGTTGTCTGTACAGTGTGCTAGACAAATCCTTYGAATTGCRCGATGTAAATACTGTAAGTTCAGTCCTCCAGTCAGAACTTTTTTTTAAGATGCAAATGTAAATTCTCTRTTCGAAATAGGTGAGTGTAGTATATCTCGATGTTTCAACAGATTTATACTCCATTATTATTTTTTTAGTTATAGTAGAATGTTATTATGAATGCTATTGAATCTATATGTTGCAAAGTGTGATTTGTACTGTCAATATATATATATATATATATATATATATATATATATATTTTTTTTTTCTGGTCTAGCGTATAGGGAGTTGGGGCCATACAATCCCCTCTTCATCTAGTTTTCTTAGTCGTGAAAAAGTTCTGCTTTTATTTATTTTTGGTTTCTTTGGTGCAAATTCCTAATGCTTTATTTGTTCAGGTGATTGAGTCTATTTGTGGTCCAGTATGGTAGTAACCTAACTTTTTTTCTTCCTACTAAAAAGTTGACTTAGATATTCGCAATATGATTAAGAAATTCCTGATTGTTACCCGCAGCTAGGAATGTTCTAATCTGTGTAATAGGATTTCACGACTCCATTGCAAGAACCTAGTAGATTTCATTTATGATGCTTGTCAATGTAATAGGCTACTAATGTTATCTTTGCAATTGAACTGGTAAAGCTTGGACTATACAATTTGGGGTTTGGGCGTCATTTTCACTGCATCATCTAATAGACTTATTATCTGTCACYCCCATTTCTTCTCTTTTTATATTTGTTTCCTTTGAAATATATTTATATTTTTGTGGTTTTCACCGTCATGCCTAAACCCATATTTATTATTTTTTTGGTTGCTGATTCCTTTGGCAGGTGGGCTTGTTTAGTGAAATTGTATCGGTTCAAAAGATCATGTATGAGAAATTCGGCAACGATTTTCTTCTTAGTTTTGTATCAAAAGGGTTTCAAAGTGTCCATTGCTCTGAAGACTTGGCAGAGCAGTATTGTCAAAAGCTACAGGTATTGTCACATTGCAAAGAATGTTTGCAATGAATGTTTGTAATAACTTAGGGTGGGTAGGGGTGGGGGGTCTTATATATTGTATTTTGAAAGATAATGGGGCTTTTTTGTGATTAGGATGCACATCATGGGAAGTTTTTACAATTAAACCTTTTTTTTTCTTTTTTCTTTTCCTTTATTTGATTTGATGCCTCTGTGGAGGTGYTTGTGTTTGCTCTTTTRTTATTTTTATGGAGGACTAGTGTCACTTGTGGTTTCATTATTGCTGGAAAAAATCACTTGGCGGATGAGTTAGTGATCAAAGTAAAAGATAAAAGAAAAGGAGTTGGTCTTAACACGTTTCTAGACTCTGTATGTTCTTTTAAACCAATTGCTGCATTGTATTGTGATGTGGGTGGTATAGTCTTTGTGAGGATGTTTTATTGATGAAACCCAATATATGCAGGCCTTGTGGGATCGGTTCTTGCTAAAGAAGGCAGGGTGTCTAACGTTTCTAGACTCCTTGATGCAACAGGTTTGGTGTTTGTGCTCTTTATGTTTACATGGTTCCCTTGTCTTGTCTGCTAGAGTGGCCTTTCTRCTGACATCTGTTCATCTTKTTCTATTTAATTGTTCTAGCTGACACAACTTTTTCCTACTCTTTTAGGGYATTGACAAATCAGTGCACAAGTAGGATGAAATGAGTTTTATGAATTTATGAGATAATTAAAGTATGTATATGCGTTTTTTGTTTACCCTGTTTTTATTGTTAAGATGATAATCATAGATTTTTTGTATCAAGATAATTATTACTGTGAACTCAAATTTTTTGGTTGGTAAAGGCACTCCGTTGWAGAATTGGCATTAGAGAAAGAAAGAGAGTGCTGTAATTGATAACAAATATTTTCTGATAGATTCAGTGCTTCTTTCCGTGAGTGCTTACTTTTGACATTCTTATAAAAGTTTGATATCTTTGGCACCCAAGTTTGACCACCTCTCATGATATTGTGTTAAAACATATGTTAAGTGCTGTTATTCAAGAAATGGATGAATATTTGAGCTTTTGCAGGTTAGTAGCCTTCACCAGGAATTGCAGCTCTTGGCATCTCATAGATCTGTTACAATTGTCACTGGAGGCGGATCAGGTTGCTCTAGAATACATTCAGTTATATAGAACAACAATAGATGTGTTATCATCTTTTTCGAAAACTTTGTATTTGATTTATAGTTGAAACTGTTTGCATGCAGTAAAGTTTATGCGGTGTAGTTCCAATTAGGGGTGTTCTTCGGTTCAAACCGAACCGAACTGAAGTTTCAGTTAACCGAAACCGAAGTTTGGCAATTTTAAAAACTGAAAACCGAACCGTATTACATGGTTCGGTTCGGTTTTCGGTGAACCGAAAATTATTCAAAAAAATTAATTTATTTAACAGAAAAATACATCTTTTGTTTTTCTGTTATAGAATCTTTTGTGTACTTTAGCTGAAATATGAGGAGTTTTTAGAGATGATAGTAATATAGTTTTCATAACGAGTGTTTTATTAGCACTCTCGGGTTTTTTGCAGCTCAATGTGGTGATGRRAGTTTCAATTCAATCTGCTGCCCATCGCCAAATGTCAACATCGGAATGTAAKATTAAGCATTTGTATTTTTCCTTTCATAATCATGTGAAATTCTGATTGTGGGTGAGTTTTAAAAAATAATWAATAAATGGATGGTATGGAGATGGACAATGAAATAGTAATAATGGGGTTTGGCAGCTCATTATGATTTGTGTTTATCACTTAAGCATGGTGTCTGGCTATGATTATGGCAATGAGAGCTCCCTGCTGAAAGTAGTGAGCAATTTCATTTTAATTGAAGATGGAAAGCCGAGTCATTATTKCAGAATKGCATGKCTTTGATGGCTCTCATTATTTATTTGCTGTAAACATCTAAATTATGTTCATTTTAAATGTCTATATGTCCGTTAACAAAGGAATAATTTAATATTTTGGGAAAAAATGTCATTAGAGTGTTTACAATTGTATTTTTTTCATGATCATTTTTTAAATTTATTTGAAAAATATAAAATTAAAAATTAAATTCGGTTTTCGGTTCGGTTAATTGAACCCCAAAACCGAAACAAAAACCGATTTTTTCCAAAAACCAAAACCGAACCGAAAACCGGACCAAAGTTTTCAATTCGGTTTCGGTTTGAACTGAAATTTCGGTTTCGGTTCGATTGGTTAACCGAACTATGCACACCCCTAGTTCCAATATGTGAAATTAGAAATCTTTTATAGCATGCTAAATATTTTGAGGTTGATATCTGCAATTGCTCTTTACTGCGGCATTTAGCAGATTTTTTTCCCTTCATTTTCTCATTCTCCTTATTCGTCAGTTGAGCACATTAAACAAACAAACTCATTGACCTCACCTCTTATAGAGGACCATTTATCCTAGTGAGAGTTGGTTCAAAATGACAATGTAATATATATGCTTTAATTTTTCTGTCGTTAATAGATTGGCTTTAATTGTGTGTTAATTTCTGGGTATGATAAAAATGTAAAAATGGACTGGAAGTTGCATTTTGTCTCTAGATGCTGGATATCTTTATTGTAAAGCAAGTCTGCTATTCTGTTATTGTTATACCATTATTCTAGATCTAATGGAAACCATTGATGGTCTTGTTTAAATTGACTCTTTTCTTCCCCATTTCTGAATATCTTATGACGCCTCTAGATGTTTTTGATTGATTTTTTTTTTAACGTAATCAAAGTCATACTGCTGACTGACTGTATCTTCTACATTTTACAGGATCTGGCAAATATGGTGTGGTTGTTATTGTTGTAGTTGTTGGATATGGCTATGTTTGGTGGAAGGTAATTTCGTATTATAGTTGTGATTTAGTGAACACTTTTGATTTATTTCGACGATATTTCTTCATGACTTCTCAAGGTACCACTTCTTTCATCTCTGTTTCTTATAGATGCACYGTAGGTTTGCATCATCACCTCATGTTGACTGCTGATGTTATTAGTTATTCCAATACATTCTTTGATTTTTGGTGTTGTGGAGTCCTTATAATAAATTCCAAACTATAATGTAGAGTCCTCTCACTTAATCACTCCCAAGGGCTTGGCTTTATTCAAGTTTTAAGATAAAAAGATCTTCTATAAAGCAAGAAACTCAAGTGCTTTCAGTTTTCAGTACCTCAACATATGCTCAGTGGTATTAAAAACAGTCCTGTTAGCACACAGTGTTGATTGATGCTTTTCATGGCAAGGCATGAGAATCTTGGTATTGCATATGGATCAGGAGTTTCATTGTGCTAGAAAATAACCCTTCTAATACATGGGGGACTTATAAATCACTCTTCGTGTGGGGCTATCCTGTCGAGACCTTGTAACTCACTCTTATAAAATTTATCATCTTCAGGMAAATGAAGTTTTGTTTTCCGTATAACCTCATGGTCATTTCTTTCTTTTGTTTGTAAAAACTTGAATATTYATGTCATTGCAGCACTAATATTTAATTTMTTTTTGTGTGTGTTGTGTTGTAAATATAAGCCTGCCATGCACTTAAAGGCGATWKTTGCCCACCCCTTTTTATTGGCTRATTGGTAYTGTATATAATAGTTATCCACATGCAGGGTTGGAAGCTTTCAGAAATTATGTTTGCGACTAGGCGTGGCTTAAATGATGCATGTTCTTCTGTAGCTAAACARCTTGAGACTGTTTACTCCTYAATTTCGGTAAGTTTTTAATTCACAGTTTAGTTTATTATCTGGTTCATATTGGGAGTTTACTCATTCAAGACAGTTGTTTTTTTCCTTGCATCAGATTCCCCTCGTACTTGAAGCTATTATTACTTAAGTATATTCATTGATTTAGTTCATATGTTTTGTCTGAAATCCTGCTCTAATTCATTTGATTTAGAGAATGCTATTKCATATGACATGTATTATGCACTCCTTTTATCCACCAACTTTTTCTTAAACCTTTCCAGACCACCAGAAGGCATTTRTCCTCGAAGATTGACAGTGTAGATTGTAAAATTGATGAGTGTGCTGATAATACATCTGCAACAAAAGAGGAGGTTAGGCAAATTTAGTTCGTCATGTTTGCCCTCTGTATTTTTTTTATTCCTGTCGAGTTACCGAGTATCAATCTGTATAGGTCTCTGAACTTCGAGGTGATGTGAAACTGATAGGTACAGATGTCCAATCTGTTCACCATGCTGTGCGATCTCTGGTGACTAATCTCTCCCCTTCTCTACTTTAGTCGGTCTCTCTATGAATCATGAGTTAGCTCGGTGAGATCAGAAATTAACCTTGATCTTGTTCCATGTCACAGGAAACTAAAATTAGCAGGATAGAAGGAAGACAGGTAAATAAAGATTTAGCTTGCAGGAACCTTCATTTTGTGTATTCTATGCTGAACTGAGTGTATTTAGCATTTCTGCCTAATGACGTTATCTTTGTTTTTGTCATCAATGCAAAATGAAATGAATTTTGGAGTGGGTAGTTGGTTCATTTCGTRAGGAATCTTGAGAACAACGGGAGTGTGGAGCAGATTGAGGCAAGATTAATATATCCTTGTCCTTTCTTTTCTTGTGGTTATTATTATATATATGTTTTTTTAATTATTAGAACGGTTTCCATAGAGGGCTGCATCAAGTTCATTGGGTCCTGCTCTTGAATTGCCACAAGTATCTCCATCAAGGGTGAGTAATTATCTGATTAATATGCAGTTGCCTTTTATGTTGTGACCAAAACTTGTGTATGCCTGCCTAGCGGAGTATTTTATTTAGTTTAGTTATCCTCAGGGTTTTCCAGTTTTTTTTAATGAATTTTTTGGGGTTTTATTTTTTTCTCCTCATTTTTCAGGGTTCTTTTTTATTATTATTATTTTTTTTTTGTATATTTTGGTATTTTCTTAATTTTAAAAGTTCTAGAGGATCTGCCTAGCGGTTAGGCTATCTATCTGACAGCATTAGTAGTGTACTGAGTTATACAAKTTTACTTATTTGTGCTTCACAGACTCTCTCTCTCCCGACCAATGCTTTACCTGAGTCGCCTTCAACCTCTAATGCTGTTGGATCTCGAAGCAAACAGGCTTTGGAAAGGAATAAATAGGTGATTAATTTTGGGGATCTTGATTTGTGAAGACCTCGATAGACGAGGCATACATACTTACACATACAGAGATTTATTTTGTATTAGCTTAGGCTATTGGRCAAGTTATATTCTTGCTTGTTCCATCCCCCTGATATTTTACTCCTAACAGTAAATTTATCTCTTTTTGTGAGATAAATCCAAACTATCTGTGGATAACTTGAATGGTAGCAAAATAGGTACTCATCGACTTTTGTGAATTTCTATTTTAAGACTTGGTGATCGTGTATTTGGATACTTGTGTTGTTTGGATTGACATATTATGGTGATTGTGTATTATTGTTATTAATGATATGTGTTGGTGATCTTGGGATTATATAAATGAAATGTGTTTTGTGATTTAAGTAGGTACTAGAATTTTGATAGAATTTTGATATATGAGCAGGCCTAGAAAAGGAAATATAAGAAATATAAATCTGGAATGAATTTCCAGAAATGTAAAATCTAGAACGGTTATTCAAAAAACCGTTCTAGAACACAAATATTCCAGAACGTCTATTTTAGAGACGTTCTGGAAAGTATACATTTTCAAGAACGTCTTTTTTTAGGCGTTCTCGAAAGTATACTTTCCAAAACGCCTTTTTTGAAGACGTTCTTGAAAGTATACTTTCCAGAACGCCTTTTTTTAGAGACGTTCTGGAATGTATACTTTTGAGAACGTTTGTTTTAGAGACGTTCTCGAAAATTCATTTTCCAGAACGCCAGTTTTTTAGGTGTTCTAGAACGTATACTTTCGAGAACGCCTTAAAAATGGACGTTCTGGAAAATGTATTTTCGAGAACGTCTTAAAAAAGGACGTTCTGGAAAGTACTTTCCAAAGCTGCAAAACTGACTTTCTAGAACGGCTGAAATTTTTTTAAGAACGTCTCTGAAAAACCGTTCTTGAAAGTCTGACAATCAAGAACGCCCTGCTAAGACGTTCTTGATTGTCAGACTTTCAAGAACAGCTCCATACAGAACGCCTCAGCAGGGCGTTCTTAATCTGCAGAAACAGGCGTTCTTAAAAGCTGTTTCTGCACTAGTGTCAGTCGGGTGGTCTCATCTTTCAAAGTCTCCGATTGACTTTTGGTGACATTCAATTCCTCTCCTTGGGTCTCCAGCTAGCGACGAGCTTCATCCAGCTCTCCCTGCATTATGTTTATTTTTCAGCCTGAGCTGTCAGCTCATCACATGCCTTTTTCCATTCGTCCTCAGAGGTCGTCGTGAACAGATGGCTGGAGAGAGAATCCAACAAAGGGTCCAGCTATATCAAAAGACACAATAATAATAGGTTATCGGTTAGAAGGGTATTAAGATGTATTATTTTGAGACGGTGAATTACTTGGGTTCTCATGTGATTATGGATAAAATATTTGAGCTGGTCGGCATTCGCGCACTGAGATAGGCCCTTGTTCAGATTTGTAGAACTCGAGGTAGACGCCTTCTGAGTATGGCGACGTTTTGGATATGGAGGCGTGCGCTATGTTGGAGTTTGCTCGCGGACCATTCTCTTTTTCTTTCCTTTGTCCAGCACAGTTCGCAGTGGCATTTGATCCTCTGAATCCGCAAACTCCTATGGTTCGTTCCTTGCTGCCAAAGCGAGCTCCACCTCTGCTTTCACATTTATGATGCGAGCTGGGGATGCGGAAGTGACTGTCGGGCTTGTGTATGGTTCGACTGTGGCCCCTCCTTCGGATCTGGAAGATCTGCAGTTGAATATGATGCTCTCTACAATAAAGGGAAATGAGTTATTATTCATTTTTATACAGGGTTATAATTAAAGGGATTTATGATGTGTCAAGACCTACCAAATTCATATCTTGTTAGCTGTAGAGGTCGCTGGCTAAGACCTACAAAAGAATATACTCTCTCCGACTTTGTGAGTCTCATTACATTGTAGGGATGCTTACTCCATTTGTCAAGCAAGTTTGAGTATTTTTGGTACAGTGCAGGCTAGTTTTTGTTTTAGGGTACTGCCTCTTGGTTGGGGGTTGCCTCTTGACATTCGGTAAGGAATGGCCATGATTCAGTAGAGTGAAGGGAAAAGAACCTATATCACCATTCATGGACTTTTGACGATGGGTTCACTAAGAAGGGAATCTTTTCACGCGAAGAAGGTAGAAAGAGCCTTTCTACCTTTTAGTTTGGAAACAAAAATGGAAGAAATTTACATCGGGACCTACATTGTAATATTTACACATAATTAAGTACCCATAAATGAACCTAATGGAGTTGGGGGTCATTTGCAAAAGAGCGACCCTGTATTTCTCAGATATGGCGACTAAGAAGGGGTGCAAAGGGAACCTGATGCCTGCCCTTAAGTGTTCATCAAAAAGGGTGATATGGTTTGGTGGAGGATGATTAGGGTCATTCTTTCCGGCTTCAGGAAAATAGTCTTAATAGTTTCTATGAGACTAAGGATTTTTATAAACTCGGCAAGATTGCTTCTGTCAGGGAGTACCCATGGGTTTTTGGTGGCTATCCTAGTAGCTCGCCAGAGATGAGTCAGGTCGATGTGAGTTGATGGAGGAACGAAAGTTACGGGGTTTCTTGGGGGTGTAGAGGTAGAAGGCATTTCTGGTTGATCTAACGTAACCCCTGGGATTTGTTCAGACAAGGCTCTTGTTTGAGCCTCGAGTTAAGGCCAAGAAATGTTTCCCTACGGTTCGTCTGTTAAACTGGGGCAGGGTACCGTGGTATTTTCCCTTCTCCTAGGTTGGACTAAAGGAATTTCTTCAGAATTAATTTCAGATGGAATATTTGGGTTTGGAGAATTAGGGTTTTGAGAGTCAGAGGTAGACGGAGCTAGTTTCATCATGAATTATGATACAATTATACAATGGGGAGGGGAAGAAAAAATAAAGTATATTTAGAAAATAGCAATTTACAGTAAACTGGGGTAATCAGTACCGAAATGATGAATTAGGGGGACTTCCTTATAGTCATGATGATTAAGATGGATTGAACTTGTCGTTCTTGATTACACTTGAGATTTTTGCTACAGAGCTCTAGAGGTATTTTTGCCATAGAGAAATGGCGGATATTTGCTTTTATTTTCTTGAAATAGGGATAGACAAAGGTGAAAAGGCGTCTTGTATGAGGTGCGGCATAAAAAGTTGAAAGGACGGAAGGTTTTTTTAGTCGGCGAGAAAGGTCGGTAGGGTTCAATGTGGGCCTCTCATTTTTCGGCCCACAGGATTAAATATAATATTACGAGGTAATGGACTGGCGACGCGTGTTCGACACAATAACAGAGGGCATTTAATATTTATAAGTCTGAGGTGATGGCATGTCGGTAAACTTGCAGATATTGTATAGATTTAGAAAGCAACTTCCTTCTCTAGAAGGTGCAATCCTTCTGTGAGGAGGGCGAGCTATTTTTGGGAGCGGCGGCCTCAAGTATAAGGGTGGCAAGCTCTTATGGAAGAAATGGTATTATGGCAGCTCGGTACTCAGTGGTAGCTCGGTATGGAGAGCCGGACTTTATGGTTAACATGGTTTGGGCCCTGCCGGGCTGATATGGGTTGTGGTATGGGGTCCCGGTGGACTAAGATTATAGACATGGTTACTGGCCCATGTTTATTACGGTAATTTAATGAGAGTTCTAATATTTATGGAAACTTAGCATACATGAGGAATCCTAATTCTAAGTCGGTCGCTATTTATGGTATTATAGTTTTAATAAGAGATGTGAACCCTAGATTAGGAAAACGTCTCTTATCTATATAAAGAGGACTCAAGCCTCATTCTTTTCTCTAATTTGATTTTATCCTACATTTTGATCTCTCGCACAACTCTCTTAAACACTATCTAACTTAAGTATCGGAGGGCCTATGCCGGGGCTGTCCACCGCCTGGCTTTGGTTTTGTTTTGCAAGTTCGATCAGGTCGCCAGAAACCTTCTGGAGATCTATCAGGCCGTTGATTACATATTCGAGGTCAGTACTTTCTATTCTTGGTGAACCAATCTTTTTGGTCGCATCGTATAATCGATTTAACAGAATCTTTAATCGCATACCGAGCTATAGACGGTAGTACCAATCTTTTGGTTACCCGCAAAACAGGTTCGGGTGAGCCGGGTACCCGAGCCTATCCATCTAGATGAACTTAAATTTTTGGAATAAAATATAAAGCACAATTTATGTATCAAGTTTTTTTTTTCACAAATCAATATACAATAATTATACATTAATTAAGTATTTGAGAAATTAGTAATTACCTTAAAGAAAAATCTTACTTATAAAATTAAGAATAACAATTTCATAATGTTCAACAAAAAAAAGAAGAAGAAGAAAAGAACTCGTCTGATCAAGGCAAGAAAAACAAATAGTCAAGTTATTCAAAGGGGAAAACAAAATTAACAGGCGCATATAAACTCTAATGATTTTAAAATTAAATTACATCTTAAATCATAATTTACAAACCGCCTCAAAAAAAATATACTAATAAATAGATACTTAGACATTATATAATAATAATAATAATAATAATAATAATAATAATAATAATAATAATAAAAATAATAATAACAACGAGCATCATGGGTGGTCAGTCGGTGGCGATGGTGCCTTGCTGCCGTTGTTGGTCAATGTTGACCATCGCACGTTTGTCAGTAAATCTTTTTAAATTTAATGTCAAATTATTTTTATTGATGAGTAAGATCCGATTATCCGATTTATTAGAGAGTTGATGTTGGAATATAAAGAAAGGGCCAAGAACCACCGTTTACCGGTGAACTCTTGTTTTAGCCGTTCGAATCATCGAAAGCTTACAAATCTTATACTATTTGAAAGCCCTTTTCATGGGCAACATATTTGTAATCTCGAGTTTTGGTTTGTTAAATGGTTGCGACTATGTGTGATGTGTATGTGATGTCCATACGTATGTGATCGTGAGTGTTTGAGGTTTCTACTAGTGTTTTAAACTTAATTGAAAGTTTAAGAATTTCAATTTGACTCCTCTAAGTTCAGTGGAGAATTCTTATGTAACTTAAAATTGTTTTCCACATTTTGTCTTTTTTGTTCACTCAGGGGTTGCCCAATAAATATGATTTTTAGTTCCTTTATAATTCATTAACTCATTTGGGACTAATTAAATTTAAAAATAACCTTAATTCTTGAAATCAAACCCAATTTATATAAATAATTACAATAAGCCCCATTTTTTAAAATTAATTCTTAATTAAACTCAAAAGTAATTCTAATTCTTAAAATCAAATACAAATTATATAAATATAATTAAGATCAAATTCTCAAATTAATCCTTAATTAAAACCAAAAGTGACCCTAGTTTTTAAAACCAAACCCAGTTTATATAAATAATTACAATTGGACTCCTTTTTTCTGAATTAATCCCTAATTAGCCCCTTCTTTTGAATTAATCCCATATTCAATATTAACACCAGTTTTCCAAATCAAATCCAAACTATCACAATAATTACAACTAAGCTCTATTATTGAATTAATCCCTAATTTAACTCTAAATAAATTCTATTTTTTGAAATAATAATTTAAAAATCCAAAGTCCGTTAACTCTAATTCAACAAATTGTACCATAGACATTCATCAGAATTAAGAACAAATTATACCTAATTTAAAATTAAAAAATAAAAAAGTGAAAACAATAAACTAAAGTGGTATTTAGCTTGCTAGAGAAACGACGACTGCGGTTGGCGAGCGGTAGTGGTATTAAGAGGCGTGGTGGTGGCGACCCATTATTGGTCGGGGCGAGTAGTGGCAGCGTATGGGTGGCGAGTGGCCGAGAGTGGGCTGGGCAAGAAGAGGTAGCAGTTGTGCGGCAGTGGTGAACAATGGGCGACTGTGCGATGGCAGTGGAGAGCAACGGGCGACTGTGCGGCGGCTGTGGAGGCTCCTCTCCCACTCTCTCTCTCTCTCTCTTTTTTTTTTTGCTTTAACATTTCTGTATGTGAAATGGGGGCGAGACCGCGATGTTATTAGGGTTTTTTCAATGGCCTTAAGTGTCGTCGGCATGTGTTTTTTATTATTATTTGTAATAAGACGATAGGTTTATTGCCGTCTGCAAGTATTTTCCTTTATTTCTATTATCCCGATGGGCATTTGCCGTTGGTCTGCCATCGACTTGGTAATTTGTGGCGTGGTCAGTTGGAACTATTTTGCCGACAGGATGCCGACGACTTTTGCACTGACGAGCGATGCTCGTCGGCGTGCCATCGAATTTTTTTTGGCGTCAGCGATTGTAGACAATTCATTAGTGTATGTCGACGTTTGTAGCCCTTCGGTAAATGTCGTTAGCATTTTTTAGGGTTTTTTTTTTGTAGTGAATAAATCTGAAAATTAATTTTTTTAATGATTAAATGATAAATATTTTAAAATTACTAAATAAGTCTGAAAAATAAAACTAGTTAAATTAATGTGGAATTATTAATTAGTTTCTAAATAATTATTCAACAAATCTGGAAAATGAAAAAATAAAATAAAATTAGTATAATTGTTTATAAAAAGAATGAATACAATGATATTGAGTTGATTTTTATTTTCTTTTTAAATTCATTAAATTGAATTAGAATCGAATTAAAAGGTCTTATATTTAATTTAATACATGTTATAGAATATTAGATGTTTTTTAATATCATTTTATTGTAATTTTTATTATTTAGTTTGTTTTAATTTTTTCATACTATTATTGGGAAGGTTTAATTATATGATTTGTATTTATTTAACTGACTCTATAAGAAAAGTCTGATTTATTTTAATATTTCATTGTACTTTTGAGTTTTAATTCTTTTCATTTTTCAATTATACAATTAAAGTTTTTTATTTTCTTTTTCATTATTAGGTTTATTAAATAATGATTGAGAATTTACTTACAAGTTTTATCTTTACTTACAATAATTTATGATTTTCCAGATTTGTTTCACATTATTTTTAAAAAACCTATTTTTTTATTATTTCAGATTTATTGTAAATCAATTATAAATTTCATTTTTATATAATTGATCCTATCGTCTTTTCTTTTCATTTTTTTGATTTACTATTTTGAGATTATTTTAAATAAAATTTGTTTTATTATTTTATGGTATTTTTGAGTTTTTTTTCTTTCCGTATTTTTTTTCGGATTTATTAACTAATTACTGAAATTCAGTTAGTTATTTTTTATCTTACTATATTTCATTTTATATTATTTTATGTGGATTTTTTAATTTTAATTAAATAAATAAAATTTCTTAATTTTTCTATGATTGTTTTTATAATTAACACACACCAAACTTTAACCTAATTTTCACTAAATTGAGTTTTTCATCCGAAATTGTCCTTGAATCGGTAAAATAAATATAAATTGATGGACTGAAATTGATTAATTGGATTTGAGTGGATCAAATTTTGAAAAATTCCTATAATAATGAGACTAATTTTGAAATTTTCCAGATTTATAAATATGTAACACATTAGGTGTCACTCTATTTATCAGTTGTTATTTGTTGTTAATGTATATTTCTTTTATATTAATTTAAAATAATAACACTATTTTATTTCCTCAATTACTTAATAATTTATGTTTTGTTAATCAACCACCTAAAATAAGGTTAGGACCGACTTTGAATGGTTAAAATGATATCCTTTCATAAGGTCATATAAAATAAGTAAACTAGGTAATATTTTTAGACATGAGGCTGTGGATTTAAATGTTAGTAATATCTATTTTTTCTTGTATTAAAATAGAGGCAATGCAAGGTTATATAATAAAGATTATTAATTTTATTTTAAAAAAGGTACTGTCATGTAGATGATTAGCATATGTTCTGTGGCATAGAAAACATCTTTTGTGTATAATTTTTGAATAATATTGGAGAAGGAGTCTTGTATTGCTCTCAAATTCATCGAAGAACTCCATTCTTTCCTTGAATCTTGCAGGCGGACGAACGATGATGATGGGGTTCATCTCTACCTAGTGCAGAATTAATTTTCATTGCTGGTCTATTCTTTTTCAAGCTGTTATGGGCAATTTTAATGTTGAGCAGGGCAAGACAAAGACTAGCCATGAACCATAAGTGGGCGAACATATACAAAGCCTGATGTTTTATCTTTTTGAGCTCCGATCATGTCTCACTAAATAATCATCCATGTATTGATTTGTAGAAATTTTAAAGTGTGAGAGTATTAAAGAAAATAGAGAACACGATAAATGGCTACATGCTTCCATGTGGAAAGATTGAACTATGAGCATTGTCATACAAATCAAATTTGGTGTATGAAGATTTAATAGATGTAATATAGAATTTAGTAGGTGTAGTATGGATTCTTTAAAGTTAGTATGAAATTTGAAAGAGGTAGTATGAAAAAAAAAAAAAGAGGTAGTATGAGATTTCATTGATTTTGGGAATTTCGGTAGAGTAGTGCGAATTTAATAGTTTTAGTATAATATTCGTATCAAATAAGTATGGAAATACGTGAATTAAGTTTGAAACTCCACAATATAGTATAAGAACATATGAAGTAGCATGAAATTCAACGATTTAATATGAATGAAATAATATAAAATTTCACGATAGTATGAAATCCGACCATGGGTAGTATGAAATTAACATAGAGTATAATGAATTTTCATTGATTATATTTGAAGAAAGAATGAGAGAAATTGACTAAAAATAATAAAATAAGTTATTAAGGACAAATTAGTACTCTTGTGAGTAGTTTGGGTTAAATAGAAAGTTGAATTTTTTTAATAGACTCTTTGGATAAAACTTTTTCTTTTGTGAGCATATGGTCATTACCCCTAAAAAATATTACTTAGGCAATAAGTAGCACAAGTACCAATTAAAATATTACATATTGTCTATAGTAAAATTTTATGACTACGAGGTCATACTTTTTCGGTGTTACCTGAAGTAATATAATGTTGTGTTGATTATTGGATTTATTATCAACATTTTCCATAAAGTAAATAATGAGTGAAAATTGTCACCAAGACATTTCCTCCCTCATCCAGTAAATCCAGAATTAATAGACTGTCTAAAATAAAAGAATAAACACCCTTGTACAGACCATCATCAGTAAATTTAATTAATTAAATAGAATTCATTAAATTTTCTATGATTTATTAATATTTAAATAAAAAACTCGACGCAAAACCCCAAACTTTAACCTAATTCCGTCTAAATAGATTCTAATGGCAAAAATCTTCTTTAATTTGGCCAATATAAAAATTGAAGGAGTGAAATTGATTTATTGGATTTGAGTGGGACAAAATTTGAAAAACCTCTATAATTGTGAAATAAATTTTGAATTTTTTTCCATTTATAAATATGTAACACTTTTAGATACCACTCTATCTATAAGTTGTCATTTATTTTTAATGAATTATATTTCTCTCATATTAATTTAAACTAATAAAACTATTTTATTTTCTTCAATTACTTATTCATTTACGTTTTGTTAAACAACCACCTAAAATAAGGTTATGGTTGACTTTGAACGATTAAAATGACATCATATCACATGGTCATAAAAAATAAGTAAACTAAGTAATGATTTTAGTATTAAGTTATGGATTTGAATCTTAGTAGGGCTTTTCTAGGGACAGATACTCGTTATACTTGTCTGTCGACAGGTACGACTTGAATGAATGCCACGTGTCAAAAATTAAATAAAACTTTATTAATTAAAATATCAATATTAATTTTTTATTGTCTATAATGCCCTTTTGAATGTTTAATTATTTAAATAATTGAATAAATATTTATAATTTATTACAAAATACCCCAAAAGTTTATTAATCAAAACACCCACGAGATCATAAATATATTTAAAAAAAAAAAACTAACTAATCATAAAACCTAATTAAATCTTAAAAGCTAAGTAATACTAAAATCTGAAATCCTAAAATCATAAATCCTAAGTAATCCTAAAACCCTAAATCATAAAATAATAAAACCTACTTAATCCTAAAACCCCAAATCTTAAAACCTTCAAATCGTGAAACCCGATTTGAATTCATCGGGCTGCCCATGTTGCTCTCCTGCCACCTCTTGTTCAAGTAGGTTTTGACGATTCCGGGGAAGCTGATAGAGCAGAGGCGCAGTTAGCAGACAACGGAAATAGAGCAAAGTCGTTCAATCGTTGGTTTGACACCATTCAATATTCGCAGCATCAATCTGAAGTGGCAGCTTACATTTAGCCCTCGGTTAGTTGTTTTTGTGGTAAAACGTCCTATAGTTGTTATTTTCAATTTTTTTTGTGTGTTAAGTTTTCGTTAATTCTCGATATTGGATATGTATTTGAGGAGTTTGTGATCTCGCCCCATTTTGATTGTTGTATGAACGAACGAGTTTTTTTTCTATTTGGTAATTTAGCCCTAAATTTACAAATTTACGTGATTTTAATATTTTTGATCAAATTTTATATTGCTTATGTTTCCAATTGCTGTAGTTTAGAGCTTAGTAATTTTTTGCTTATCTTTTCAAGCTTTCGGGTAGTATAACCTTTGTAAAATCTCAATACATAATAATTACAAGTTTTGATGTTTTATTGGATGCCTGAAAATTGATTTTGCACTTCGATGACGAGTGAAATGCAATGAACTGAGGTTTCTCATTCGGGGTTGATACATTTGTAATTATTGGCATCTTCCTATTTTCGTAAACTCTCGAAAATGGCTTTCATTTATCATCTTTGACAATTTCTTTTACTATGTTTTTATTTTTTCTTCCTAAAAGTCGAGGGCTTTGTTGCAACAGTTTTATTGGTACAATCATTTGGTATCATAGTTTTAGTGGTATCTTTTTCGTAGAACAGCTTTCAGAAAACCCGTTCTGGAATGTGTGTTCTTTAGAACATATTAATAGAGTACCTATTCCCAGAATGTGTATTATCTTGAATGTGTATCACAAAGTTGAATGTTTAAAAATTGAATACACATTTAATGATTAAAAATCTACAAACATCTACAATGTATGTTTATTAAATACACATTAAAATTGCAACTGGATGTGTGTAATAATAATAATAATAATAATAATAATAATAATAATAATAATAATAATAATAATAATAATATATTATTATTATTATTATTATTATTATTATTAACAACAACCAAATAAATAATAATAATAATAATAATAATAACAATAACAATGATGATGATAATAATAATAATAATAATGTATTTTAATTTAGTGCAAAGAATGTTATTATCATTTGATACTCATATCTGATTGATGTATATATCTTCTAATCGGTGGAAATCTGATTCCAGGTCGCATTTAGTTTGAAAAATGAATTTTAAAGGTGTCGCAAATGTACAAGAAAGTAGTTGTAGTGATTTGGGGAAGATCCAGTATGTATTTGACCGGCTAGATGAACGCAGTAGATCTTTGTTCGACGTGTTCTATTTCAGACATTTATTGTATTTGAAGAAGAAAAAAATAGCTCCTCAACTAATTGACCAATTAGCTATCCGACTAGTGACAGGTGTTAAAACTCATGAGGTGTGGTTCAATTTTAAAGGGACACGTTCTCGATTCATGTTGCAAGAGCTTACTCTTGTGACCAGTTTGGATGCTTTTCTGTTGGGAGAGGAGGTCGTAAAGAAAGGCGAGACATCAAATTTGTTGACAAAGTACTTCTCCAAATGCAAGGGAAATATAAATCGGAGAATACTACTGACAACCTTCGATAATTGCAAGCATCAAGAAGATAAACTAAAGCTAGGTCTCCTCGTATGCTTGGTGTGGGTTCTGTTAGGGGCTGAAGAAGGGACATGTCTAGACGTATGGTTATTTCACATAGCCGATGACATCGATAGGTTTAATAGATATCATTGGGGGAGGAAGTCATTTTTATGCACCCTTAGCAATTTTAGAAAAAGATTGCATAAAGGGTAGAAAAAGGAGGAAGAGAAAGTTGATAACCCAACGAAGAAATTTGGTTTAAATTTGAAGGGGTTTCCACTTGATATAATGGTGATTTTTTTTATTTAACTTTGTACTTTCGCCTAATTTAAATTGAAAAATGAAATGTTAATTGTTGGTTAATTTTTTTTGTTTTGTACAGGTTTGGGCTTTCAAAGCAATTGCGGAGCTTGGTGAGAGTTTTGGTAAATCTTGTGGCGAAACAATCCCGAGAATGATCAAGTGGTTAGTCCATGACCACGTATTGGCAAAAGATGTTAACCTCCGTTTAGAGACAGTAAAGGTAACATATTGTTTGAATTCTCATGGAGTATTAATGTTTTACATTCAACTATATTCATATCAATGTCATCATGTGCAGTTGAATATAAAATAGAGATTGTAGCCGACAACAGCGGAAGAATCTGCTCCATTCTGGCAGGGAATGGCTCAGTTTGATGATGAAGAGGAATTCGATTTCGGCGAGGGCAATGATGACGATGATGTCGGGTGCATGAAAGCTAATGTGATTGTCATTCCTGAATGTGAGTTTTGCGCATGGAGAGGTGATAGTGGGGTTAACGAAATCCCATACTGTTGTATGGGAAGGCTAATAGACCAAAGCTTAGGTGTTTTTAAACACGCGGTTATGGAGATGGTGCAGCCTAAGTTCAATGCAATTGAGAAGAAGCTTGATTGTCTGCTAAAAATGATGGAGGCAAAAAAAGAGAGCCACCATGTTGAGCAAGAAGATGTTAATGAAGATAAATTTGAACATCATAAAGGTCGTGACTCAAAATAAGCCCTTACGGGTATTTGAGTTATTCATTGGGCCGAGATAATATGTTTTATGACAATATATGTGAGTTGATGTAGTGTGTAATTGGAACTACTTTCATCCGAAATGCAGACGATGGTTGTCGGTGGTCATGCGGCACAAGTGCCTTAGAAAATGATAAAAGTTTTGTAAACGAACCAGGCATTGGTGGCCTCAGACGAACGTCAAACGATCATGAAGAAGGTGATACATAACTCTGGTATTGATATATATTTTACTAGTTGTAATAAATAAATATTTATTATTATTTAATTTATTTCATGTATGTGCCAAGGCGATCATGTCGAGTGTGAGTTGTTCCTTGGGGGTGGAAAGAATAGGAGAAGAGAATAGCAATGCTTACCTATTTTGAATCAGAAAAAAGACGTAAAAGAAGCATTACATTGTTTGACCCTCACAGAAAGGTTGACGAGGCCAAGGTCGATGACCTTAATCGTTGGTTAGCGAAGGCCACAAGAAGGTAAATATTTGTTTAAAGAAGATGCTTATTGAACTTCGTAACCTCAGTACATGTATTTTATAATCATTTTATATCATAAAATATTCTAATTAATATTCCATTCTAATAATAGATGTGTTTGTATTTCCAAAACAATAATTTGTATGTACTAATCTCATTGGAACCATTTGATCCAAGTGACTTAAAATATTAACCGCTTGTTTTTTTTTATCAAAGAATTGCTACCGTTAGCAACGTGTGACGTGCCTAAGAAGTTTTTCGACGACATCTTGATGGACAAGTGATTCATGGATGATGTAAGTGTAGATTGTGACATGTTATATCATATTATGTATTATTGTTATATTCATTTTAATGTTGGTTCTTCTTAGCATGTTGATACTGCATTATTCCACATGCGAGAGCGGGCAGCCGAGTACAGCCACCTTTTCAACCAGTCAACCTGCGTTCTGGATTCCGACTTTGTGAACCAAGTTATTGCATCTTACCGTCGAATACCATATCAAGGTAAAGGGAAAAAATGTATGGCTGACCTAGAAGCGCTCGTCAAAGATCCCGATAATTATATTATTGGCTCGTTGTTGGGTCGATATGCTGAAGGCGGTTTGCCATTGCACGGTAAACCTTGGAAAGGGTGTCGATTCTTGTATGAGCCCCATTGTGTGGATAGTCATTGGTTTGCAATTAAGGTTGATCTAAATGAGCTTCTTATTGAAATATATGACAGCATGCTTCGCCACATTAGGCAGGGAATCATGATGCAGGTCAGAGTGTCCCTAACTATTGTTATCCCTTTGTTGATACGAATTCTAGTAGACGAGCATTACGATCGCTCCGAATTCTCGCACCAGAAGCGATCATTCCCTATGCAAGAGAATGGGTTAGTGTTTGAAATTTTTTTGTTTGATTTATATAATAATATTTTTTGTTGAATACCTAAACATATTTTGCAGGTTCAATTGCGGTATGTTCACGCTGAAGTATATTGAGTTTTTACTCGCCGGTAAAGATGTTAACCTTGTTCAACAAAAGTACATGAAGGAGTGGAGAAAGAAGCTGAAAGAACCTTGTTCAACAAAAGTACAAAAGTGCTTTGGTTGTCATTTCGATCCTTGATAGTTTGTTGTATATTTCTTTTGTCTTTTGTAATACGTATTCCGATGTTTAATGATCTGTTGCTGTTTCTAAAGTATTTGGAGGAAGGGATGATCTCATGGGTTGTTTTAACATTTTGTACTTTTATTAGTTTTTGTTGCTTCACGATTCTGGTCCTTGATTTGGTTATACATTTGCTTGGCCTGTTGAGTATTGATTTAGTGAAATGAGATGTTGGTTGTCATGATTTCTTACAATTAAGGTGTGATTTTTTATATTCACAAGCTGTATCCGTTGTTCCATAACGTCGTTGTACTCATTATTTGAATTCTTGCATTTCGACCACAATAGATGAATGAACTTATGATGGTTCCATCTGATTCATAGGATGCAGATTTACCAAAAATTGTGTTGCTTTATTAGTAATTATCATCTCCGTGGAAAGAATGCAAAACAATATATGGATCAACTTGCCATTACATTATATCAAAACTGGTTACATATGAAGTATTAACTTACAGAATTATGTAATTTCACCTAAATTATAACAAGAAAGAAAATCCAGAGTAATCCCAACTCAAAATTCCTAGACCATTTATCCTAAAACAAATAACATCACGAACACATTATAGTAGAACTACTTTGCAAGTCAAATATTTTAAAATCGAGATGCACCAGTACTAACACATAATCCAATAAATGAAAAACTGGATTGGAAATTCCAATCAAAGGGCTATTAAAACTTCATCAAAATGTCTACAATGGACCTCCCATTATCGATGTACGACTTCACGTAACTTTGAAGATCTTCAAGAGCATCTAATGGTATTGAGTATTGTAATCCATTAGGTTATTTCCCGATGTATTTAGGTATCAAATCGCCATTTTGACAATGTGAGCCAATCTTTGACTGTTTTGCTATTCAAGCGCTATGGACTCGATCGGTGGTGTTAGGACTTCATTTGAGTTAAACAGATTCCTGAATTGGATTGGCTCCCTACGATCCAATATGATTAAATAAAAATTAATGGGAAACACGTATTTAGATGATATATAGGCTACGTACGTACCCACGACGACCTTCGTTGACCTCAGTGTATATAACTGTTGCAAGCCTTTCACGCACCTCCTTCGACTCTTGCTGTAATTTTATAACTAATTAATATCGACAAGCATTAAGGAATGAAAACAGATTGTAACTTGGGCATGCAATTGGTAATTGTTTCTTACCTCAGTGAGAACACGATTAAATTCTCCAGGAAATACCATTTCAAACACACATATAATCCGCAGTCGTGGCTGAGATATTAGGTGGACATTACATTAAATATACGTGGCATACTTGTAATTAATATCGACATGGAAACATTACCCATTTTGTTGTTGTGGGATCGTATTGTCAATACATCAATAAAAAGAATTTCTAATATCTTCATGAATAAATGACCCTCCTTCCAATACTAATGCAAGAGTCTCCATCCGATTCTTTCTGAATGAACGTGCGGCAGATCTTTGTTAAAAAAATGGTAAGTATGAATAAAATATGAATTGTAGGAAGTAGTAAGAACATTACCACTGTCTTGGCTAGGTCCATCCGACGCGTATTTTCAGAATCATGCCTAAGCGTGTCGACAATTGTTACCTTCTTTGACAAAAACATTACGATGCACAAGAACCAATATTGAACATCACATAGTAGAATTGTGATACTCCTACATTTGCTATTAGAACCCTTAAATATGCTTGGAACCCCGAAAATATATTTTTGTATGGAAGTGTCTTCGAAATGCCCCAAACACATGTTCTGCAACATAACTCAACATTATCATTGTAATTCATGATCGACTGCAACTAGTGTACCGAATAAATCACCCTTACGCTGAAAGATGCTGGGAGCACCTAGTCCGTGTTTGGAAATCCCATGCTCCGCTTATCGTGTCATACTTGAATCGCAACAAAACCTATTACCTATAACCAGGGAAAATTATAAAAATGTATAATATTATTTTAAACGTAGCATAAAATTGAATTACAAGTTTAATAATATTTACCTCGGTAGTGAACTACGCTGGATATTTTATGGTTCTCATTCCGGCTCTAGTCAAGTACCACTCTTTATATTTAATCATTATATGCCTACGACGCAAAGAAAATAGTAAAAAAAAAAAAAAATTCTGGACTTTCTAGATGGGTTATCGCTTGAATTAACCGTTATAGAAAGTTTCGATGAATGCTTGCCTACAACAACCGATGTCGTGCCGATGTACCTGGCCTACAGAGCCTCTCTGTCGCGTCGACATCGCGTCAGTT
>BMAC01000301.1:602874-617849 GCA_014905375.1 Phtheirospermum japonicum | reverse complement strand
GGTGATATTACAATGACACCTGATATGTAAATAATTAACTTGTAGATAAATATTATAAAGTGGAATACTTACTCTCCATTCAATTTCTCGCGAACACATTTGCCACTACTCCTTCATCGTGATTCTTAAATCGAACTTTTTTGCTTTAAAAAGTTAAAAGCTCGTCCGCAGGAGAACGGAGCTATTGTAGGCAATAAGCTTGACTCGAGTCGAATCACAAGGAATTGCAATCGGCATCGACAAATGTTTGTTCAACAATTCTATAACTAAACACACGATCCATTTTCGGGGTTTTGGTTTTTATAACTACGAATTTGAAAACAAGCATGCAAAAATTAAAACCTAATTGAAAGCAATAAAAACTAGAATTTATAAAACGAGAAAACAAACATAATTTAACAAGCGAATTAAAAGTAAATCGTGCATTAATTACTAAACTAATAACGAGTCGAATAAAAGTTCAACATTAAAATCCAAATCAAAAAGCAAATAAGTAAGTGCAGGAAACTTATAATTCATATGAAATCAGTAGTAGACGAAGAATCTATAGCAACGAAACGATATCTTCGAAGACGAATGAATGAAATGAAGGAATTGACTTGTTCATCAACCTAAGTTTTCAATTTAATTTGGATGGAAAGGGGCCTGAGGTATCTGAATGTTTTGGAACCTCCCCTCAAGTATGTCTGATTTAATTTGAAGAAACCAACGGCTATTTATAGATTTTCCCGAAAATAACCGCTCAACCGCCAGAGCGTCGATCGACGCGGATGGAGTGTCGACGTCGATGCGCGTTAGGATGCTCGCGTCAACAAGTTATTGCATCGATCGACGCAAGCTCGGATCGACGCGACTGTAAGTTATGTTGATTTGTGCGTCGATCAACGGAGCAAAGATCGATGCGACTGCAAGTTGTGTCGACTTGTGCGTCGATCGACGGAGAAAAGATCGACTCTTCAGAGAGTTAGCGTCGACCTTGCGTCGATCGACGCGGGCATTCTCGGCATCGATGCGGTCGCTGCATTACGGCGTCTGCAGGGCTTCAGCACGTCGCTCGTCCCGTCTTCTTTGTTTTGAGCTGAAACACGAAAATAAAGCAAAATTATATTATTACTTATAAAATAAAGTAGAAAAAAATTAAACACAATACGAAACGAAAAACATCAGAAGGAAGAAAAACGAGACAAAGATAAACCTTAAACACGTAAAAACAAAGAAAACACAATGCAAAAACACACGAAAATCATATAAAAAAATGTACAAATCAAATCCCCGTCACTTATATTTTTGCTTGTCCTCCAAGAAAAATCAAATCTAGACGTAGACAAGGAAAGGCTAACTACCCAATGACCTAATCACTAATGCATTCAAATGACTCAAGAAGTTAATGCATTAAATTGACTCAAAACTCAACTAAAAGGACGACTTGATAACGTTGAGATAAGAGATTTAGACTAGCTTACGAACACCTAAAAGTAATGATTTGACCTCCATGTACGTCACCCATTCATGCCTTGGCCAAAGTCTATCCCTGCTCAAAACCGCCAAGTCGGTCAACCGACTAACCCAGTCATCTATACACCTATTTAACAATATAATCTAAGAAAATAAAAATGAAAATAAGATCTTAACTTGTACAAGGATTTCTATTCTTGTACTTATTATTATTATTATTATTATTATTATTATTATTATTATTATTATTATTATTATTATTATTATTATTATTATTATTATATTTTTTTTCTTTTATTTTTTTTTTGAGTACCCATAGAGATGATGTACTAAAAACGAGAGTTCATTGACTCCGATCTTACGTTGCTAAGTGCAACTGATAACATTCCACCAATATCGCACGTGGAGTTTTAACGTCTCCAAAATTAGAAAATAAAAATTACATAAAATCCAATAGAGGGTATTGGAAAACAGGACTAGTAGAGAGTACTCGACTCTTAAGAATGAAACAAGAATAGAATAGGGGACAATACACTTCATAGATTCTCGACGCGGAACCGATGTTAATAGACGCGAGCGCACCGAATGCGTCGACGCCGAGCCCCAAAGCGCGTCAGTCGACGCGACTGCCCAGAAACTGCGATTTTAAGCATTTCTTATTGCCCAATACTTCCTAAACCTATAAATACCTCCCTTAAACATCTAAAACGGGTGGAACATTAATCCTAGGGTTCCAAGACACCAAAAAGGAGTCCAAAACACCCAATTCAACCATCCATCAAGAGATTGAAGATTGAAGACTCAAGATTCAAGATCTAAGCTCTCTTATCCCTTTCTTTATCTTAGAATTATGATTCTTTTCTTATTGATTTTTCTTTTATTTCATGAACTCCATGAGTGAGTGATTGTTTTATCTAGTCTTAGGGATGTTGATTTGCACGTTTTTGTACATATTTTTCTTACCGTTTTTGTATCACGTTGCGTGTGTTTTGCTTGCTTTTAGGTGTTTTAGGAGTCGAGTTGGCCGTTTTTTGTTATTTCTAGGTTTTCTTAGTTTTTGTACATTTTTTATTAGTTTTCATAGTTTTTCACTCTTTCGTTTTTCTCTTGGCCGTAGGACGTCCAAGCGGGGCCCACGCTCGTTTGGGATCGTTTTCACTCGACTCGGGAATGGACGGACTAGCAAGGAAGCGCAACGGACGAGGTTCGATAAACCGGCGGACGTGAAAAGAATGAGGAATCGAGCCGGGTGCAGCAATCTAGTCGACCGACTGCCCTTTTAGTTGATCGACTGGAACCCCCCAATATCGATTGGATTCCAGGGCTTCTGGCCGTTTTGACATCGCAGTCGATCGACAGGCGACTTGACCGATCGACTGCCAGTCGATCGACTGCTTTACAGTCGATCGACTGAAAAGCAGATTTTTCGCCACTTTTGGACGATTTTGCCCCTGCATGATGTATTAATCAAGGAACGTCATTTCATCACAAAACAACTTGCAGCTGAGGACTTTCTTCTCCGAGGAAGCTCCCTCTACACCCGATCATATTTTCTTCCTTTCATTTGGATCAATTTTAATTCCCAAAAATTCTAGTAATTCGTAATAGATTAGTTAAGTTTTAGATCTTAGTTAGTTAGTTGTTCAAGCCTTGATTTAGTTTTCTTTTGTGAAGAATTCTTCAAGCTTTCAAGCTTTTGTGGATCATTACTCTTGGTAATATCTTTCCATTAATATAGTTTTATTTCCTTGTTATTTCATTTAATTGTGTCTTGATGTTTGATCGTAATTTAGTTGTTATTTTGATCATCAAACTTCCATTTTCATTTTATAGCTTTCTAGCTTTTTAACTTATGCTTTTAAGTTGTTAAGTTTTTTAGATCAATCTTTAAGTTTTTAGAAGTTTTATATAATCTTCCTTTTTAGAACTTTATTTTTATTAAACTAATGTTGACTTTTTCAAATAAGCTTGACTTTAATTTTCCTTCCATTTTCCTTAATTTACAATTATAAGTTTTCTTAGTTAACTAGTTTAGATTAATCGTTTTTAATTAAGCTTTAATTTCCTTTTCGTATTTTAATGTTTTCAAAACTTCTATTTCAATTTGAAAGTTTAGTTATAAAAATCAAAACCAAATCAATGACTACTGCTTTCTTAGTTTAGAATAGTTAGTCGCTACCAACGATAAGAGCAATTAAGAAACCGACAAGCCGATAATATCCATCCTCGAGAGACACGACTCGGGAAGAACTCGCCGCCCTACAACCGGCTCCGTACTCTTGCGGAGACGGATTCCGAAACTAGCGCGTCGAGAATTCGTCGATCAGATGTTGAAACCCTCGTGAGATTAAGTTTTAATTAATTTATGCGTATTTATTTCGTTCTTCATATGAGATTGCTTGTGTTATCTTGTTTACATATCGTGATTGCTTAATTCATGACATGATTGCTGAATTCTTGATTTGGATTGGCCACCTAGATTAGGGATTTGGTTATCAATTGCTAGAAAGAGGACTGCTTCCCGTGTAATTGTCGTAGTTTCGATTTCTATGAAGCAACTAATGGTCTCGTATCATTAGGGGTAACACAACATAGGTTTAATAAATCGAGCTTATGTGTTTATTGTTTAGATTAACCTATTTACCTGGTTTTTAATGCTGTTATTGGGTTGAATCTAGAGAGCTTATTCTAGGTTATTCAATAATTAGAGTTAATTAAAGAGCTTTTTTTAATTAAATACACAGTAAGGGCAAATTCGAGTAGCAGAGCTTATTGTTACTTAGGGTTTTTAGTTTCATACGATGAGTAGATTTTATATTGCAATTGGTTAATTGAATTGAACGAGGGTGGAAACTGAACTAGGACTGGAAAGTTATTTTATTATTATTTCTTATTTATTTTCTTAATTGTTTCATTTATTTGTTTTTAATTGTTTTCTTGTTTATTTAGTTATTTAATTTTCATTAGTTAGTTTATTATGTCTACCCCTGTTTTGTTATTTTATTTAAATACGAATAATAACAAATTAATCCACACTCCTCGTGGGATCGACCCTTGCTTGCCACTGCTACTAGTTAGTAGAGGAAAGTCGAGGAACTTTATAAATATTATTTTGACGCTTCAACGACGAGCGGTCAAATTTTGGCGCCATTGCCGGGGAGTGGCGCGTATTAAATTGTGATTTGACGTATTTTAATATTTTTAATTTTAGTGTTTAAATTTCGTTTAATTATAAAAATATATTATTTTCGAAATTAATAAAAAAAATCAAAAATTTTAAAAAATTATTATTTTGGAATGGCAGCGTACTCTCACCATTTTTATGCTTATCATGCTAGGTACGGAATGGAGAGACAACATTTTGGGCATGATGGATCGCGATTTAATCATCAATATCCACAATACTATCCCGAGCCATTGGTTGAAAGAAATTCCGGACCATCGCTAGAGGATCTGGTGAAAGCAATGAAGGCTAAGCAGACTATGGAAAGGATCCCTCTGGTTTGACCATGCAGATTGTGTCATACATTTGATCATGTTACCGATGATTGTCTAACACTACGAGCTAGGATTGAAGCAAATCGAAGCCGGCAAAGAGAGTATGACCCTTATCCTTACAAGCCAAGATGGGGGGACTCTCCAAATTCTCAAAGGAGACAAGATTTTTCAGAACAATATGATAACTGTCCCAAAGCACAACAAGTGTACCCAGAGCTCATGGAGATGGTAAAAGACATAGAGATGAATATCTTGAAGCTCCAATAGAAAATAGATGGGTGGCAGCACGATGAACACAACATGCAATCCAGTTTAAGAAATCTAGAAGCTCAAGTGAGTCCAATGGTGGATCACGTAAGCCAGTTGGACGTACAGTTAGATGAACGATCGCCATTTGAGCTTGAGGTGAGTATGAGAACTGTTAGTGCCATTATGCCGCAAGATGTGGAGGAATTCGAAGCACCAGAGGTTCTAGCGCCTGAGTTGGAGGATGAATACGAGATGGAGGAAGAAGAAACAAGGCAGATACATGTTGACTATAGTCTGCAAGATGAAGAGAACGTGGTGACTACGATCCTTCCTTATGAGGTGGTGAGCGAAACAATTGTTGACAATTTTAATAAAGAGCCACCACAAAGCCTAAAGGATCCAGTCAAGCACCCAAAGTAAGAGACATACGAAGAAGTAATTTTTGAGAAGGAGGAGACCGATGAGCTTCCGTTCGTGGTGCTAGATGAGACTATTCTTGCTAATGCCTATAAGAGGTCAGCACAAAGTCGGAAAGATTCGGTTAAGCATCCAACGTCGAAACGGATGCGAATTATGAAGGATGAGGTCATTAGCATTCCAGGCACTATGCGACCTCCTCCAAAACCCCCATGGAATTGAGGGGTACCATGTCGAGCCGACGACTTTAAGAAAAGGCGATTGTTGGGAGGCAACCCAATGTTTACATTATTTATATTTTGATTTTTATTTTTGCAGTTGAAGGGATATAAAGCTTGGATAGTTTGGATGATTGGGCATATTTTTGAAAAAGATCGTTTTGAACCGAGACCCCCCTCGACATTTATCCGGTTGATTTCTTTTCCCTTACTCTTCCCTTATGATTTATATGTATTGCTTGTTCTTGTGTTGTGTTAGCTTGAGGAAAATCTAAATTTTAAGTTTGGGGGAGTGGGAATTGATGGTTTATAATGCATATGGGCTGAATTTTTTAGAATTTTTAAAATTTTTGCAATTAATTTTCGGGAAGTTGAACTATAATTTTAAGAGTACTTGCTTGAAGTGTTTGGATGAATTATGTTTTGGTTAAATTTTTAGTCATCATTTGATTTAGAGGTCAGGGGTACGCATGTTAGTGATTTTGTGATTCATTTGTGAGGCGTCAATTCTACATTATTGCGTTGTCGATGTGTATTTGTGGTTGCCGTACTCAATATGAGTTTGCGTGGGGCCTTGAAGTTGGCGGTTGCATGATGATATCTCGTTAGTCAAAACAGAAGTCAAATAAAGTTCGGTTGGAGTATACCGGCATGGAGTAAGTCGAAAATTTAAATAGATAAATAAAAATAATTGAGGTGCTGAAACAGCTGCCTACCTGTGTATCAAGTGAAAATTCGCTTCCAAATATCAAGGGCGAAAATCCAACGAAGATGCTAGTAGCTCAACAATTTCATGCACATACTCAAGTGGCGCAATTCAACCAACATCTCAAACATGTCGGAGGTGAATTCAACAAATCAAATACCAAATCGAGACGATCCTCCTATCCAGCTCCGAATCATTATCAAGTCAAGTCAAGAACGGTAGTGCGGAGCTGCGGGCCTCAATTAAAAAAATAAAAATAAATAAATAAATGGGAGAGGACGAGATATTTGATCGTGACCAACAATGGATAGAGTCGAACCATTGAGTAGTGAGGGGGCACCATAGTACATTGACGTGACGTATATGAAAAGGGGTTTCCAATCTACTGGGGTCACTTGAGTCAATACATGAAACGCTTGCGATTTATTGAAATATAACGGTGTCTAGAGTCTAGATGAGTTCATTTGATCAATTCGAGTGATTTAATTATGTTATATTTAATTTGTGCTTTAATTCTAATATTGCTTGAGGACAAGCAAGGTTTAAGTTTAGGGGAATTTTATAGGCGAGAAATTGTACGATATTTAATGGTTTAATTCCTATATTTTTATGTGCTAAATATTCTTATATATATTTATTTCTCGCATATTTATTATTATGAGTGGTCGAGCACCAATTGTGTATTTTTATCTTATTTTGCAGTAATTAGGAGCTAAATTGGTGAGTTGAGGATTTAAGGATGATGCATAAGAGTTTCACGAAGAAAGGAGAGACAAAACGAGTGAATTGGCAAAGAAAGGACGACTCTGGACTTTCTAGATGGGTTATCGCTGGAATTAACCGTTATAGAAAGTTTCGCTGAATGCTGCCTACAACAACCGATGTCGTGCGATGTACCTGCCTACAGAGCTATCTGTCGCTTCGACATCGCGTCAGTCGACGCGGAACCGATGTTAATAGACGCGAGCGCACCGAATGCGTCGACGCCGAGCCCCAAAGCGCGTCAGTCGACGCGACTGCCCAGAAACTGCGTTTTTAGGGGTTTCTTATTGCCCAAGACTTCTAAACCTATAAATACCTCCCTTAAACATCAAAAACGGGTGGAAGATTAATCCTAGGGTTCCAAGATACCAAAAACGAGTCCAAAACACCCAATTCAACCATCCATCAAGAGCTTGAAGATTGAAGACTCAAGATTCAAGATCTAAGCTCTCTTATCCCTTTCTTTATCTTAGAATTATGATTCTCTTCTTATTGATTTTTCTTCTTTATTATTCTATGAACTCCATGAGTGAGTGATTGTTTTATCTAGTCCTAGGGATGTTGAAACCCTCGTGAGATTATGTTTTAATTAATTTATGCGTATTTATTTCGTTCTTCATATGAGATTGCTTGTGTTATCTTGTTTACATATCATGATTGCTTATTTCATGACATGATTGCTGAATTCTTGATTTGGATTGGCCACCTAGATTAGGGATTTGGTTATCAATTGCTAGAAAGAGGACTGCTTCCCGTGTAATTGTCGTAGTTTCGATTTCTATGAAGCAACTAATGGTCTCGTATCATTAGGGGTAACACAACATAGGTTTAATAAACCGAGCTTATGTGTTTATTGCTTAGATTAACCTATTTACCTGGTTTTTAATGCTGTTATTGGGTTGAATCTAGAGAGCTTATTCTAGGTTATTCAATAATTAGAGTTAATTAAAGAGCTTATTTTAATTAAATACACAGTAAGGGCAAATTCGAGTAGCAGAGCTTATTGTTACTTATGGTTTTTAGTTTCATATGATGAGTGGATTTTATATTGCAATTGGTTAAATGAATTGAACGAGGGTGGAAACTGAACTAGGATTGGAAAGTTATTTTATTATTATTTCTTATTTATTTTCTTAATTATTTCGTTTATTTGTTTTTAATTGTTTTCTTGTTTATTTAGTTATTTAATTTTCGTTAGTTAGTTTATTATCTCTACCCCCGTTTTGTTATTTTATTTAAATACGAATAATTACAAATTAATCCACACTCCTCGTGGGATCGACCCTTGGTGAGAGTACGCTGCCATTCCAAAATAATAATTTTTTTCAATTTTTGACTTTTTTTTATTAATTTCGAAAATAAATATTTCAATTAATTTAAAAATAATAGATTTTTTTTAATTAAACAAAATTTAAAAACTAAAATTAAAAATATTAAAATACATCAAATCACAGTTTAATACGCGCCACTCCCCGGCAACGGCGCCAAAATTTGAACGCTCGTCGTTGAAGCGTCAAAAATAATATTTATAAAGTTACTCGACATTCCTCTACTAACTAGTAGCGGTGGCAAGCAAGGGTCGATCCCACGAGAAGTGTGGATTAATTTGTGATTATTCGTATTTAAATAAAATAACAAAACAGGGGTAAAGAATATTAATTAATCTAATAAAACTAAATAACTAAAGAAAACAATTAAAATCAAATAACTAAACAAATAAGAAAATAACAAATAATAATAAATAACTTTCCAGTCCTAGTTCAGTTTCCACCCTCGTTCAATTCATCTAACCAATTGCAATATTAAATCCACTCATCATATGAAACTAAAAACCCTAAGTAACAATAAGCTCTGCTACTCGAATTTACCCTTACTGTGTATTTAATTAAAATAACCTCTTTAATTAACTCTAATTATTGAATAACCTAGAATAAGCTCTCTAGATTCAACCCAACAACAGCATTAATATCTAGGAAAATAGGTTAATCTAAGCAATAAACACATAAGCTCGGTTTATTCAACCTATGTTGTGTTACCCCTAATGATGCGCGACCATTAGTTGCTTCAGAAAACCCCAAACCTTATTTGATCGCGTGTTTAGTTAAGTTTTATTTTCGTTTCTATGTACGTAAAATTGAACACCGGAATAGTTTCCGATTAGTCTTCCGTGTGATTCGACTTGAGTCGGCTTATCGCCTACAATAGCTCCGTTCTCTTGCGGACGAGCTTTTTATTTTTAAAGCGAAAAAGTTCGATTCAAAATTTGACGCCATTGCCGAGGAAGGCTAAATGCTACGATTTTTGGTGTTTGCTTTTATTTGTTGTTTGTGTTAGTATTCGTTTGTGATTTTTGTTTTTGTTGTTATTCTTCTTTTTGGTACGTTTAATCTCGTTTGTTGAGTATTGTGCTTTGTAGCCATATCTTTGACGATTCGAGATTTTAGATTGAAGATGGCGGATTATCGAGTGATTGTTGTGAATGAGGGATCAGAGATGTTCGGAGATGCTGAAATTGGGGAAGTTGAGGACAAGGCCGGGAGAATTGAAGAGGAAGGGTTTGGGATTGATTTTGAGGCAAAAGAAACGGGTAAGGAAGGAGATAAGGCAAAAGAAGGAAAGCGATTTGGGTCGACGAGTTAAACGGTTTGGTACCGGTTAAGAGCCATGGTTTGTGGGATGCTCTTACTGGGCTACTATTAAACTATTAGGCCAGAGTATAATAAATTGGTTATTGGACCCTTATCTTATTATCTTATTATATCTTGTTTTAATTAGGGCATCTTATGTAAATGGTCCCCCTCTATGAGTATAAATAGGGGAAGATATTTTATGGAAAGAAAGCTAAGTATTACATAATTCCTACCTACCACATTCTTTCTTCCCTAAGCTCTCAATTTTCCCCCATTTCTTTCTACGAAATAAAGTACCTGATTCTTCAAAATTACAACAAATTACAAAAAATAAATACAAAATTCTACAAAAAAAATACAACACAACACTTGGTATCTAGAGCCCATCCATCCTTGGCCATGGCATAAGGCACCCGGTTGAAAGAGCTGCAAGAAATGCACAGAAAATTCGAGATTAATTTTCAGACTGAGAATCTAAAAAGGGTAGCAAAAGATCAAGAAACACAGTAACAGATCTGTGAAATCAAAACAGGTATGCAAGAATTAAAAACTGGGTTCATTGACAAGTTTGATCACATCACCAAAACCCTAGCCACCATGCAACTACATCTACTCAATATGGGCAAAGGGAAAGCACAAGCTGAAGAAGACCCTATCCTTGGACCCCCCCACACAGATCAGTTTACTGAAGGAACACACTCAAGAGCATCACCCTCAGATCATCAACCCCCTGCCCAAGATTGATTTTCAAAGGTTTGATCGCTTAAACCCTAGAGCTTGGGTTCTCAAATGCAATGGGTATTTTAAATTGATACCCAACATTCCAAATACACAGAAAGTTACTTTAGAAACTATGCACTTTGAAGGGAGGGCTGCACAATGGTTTCAGAATTATAATACAGGGGGGACTGAATTCACATGGAGCCAGTTTATTGAGGTGATTGCTGCTAAGTTTGATGAGCTGAAGGAAACTAAAATTATTGGAGAGTTCAACAAGCTCAAGCACAATGGATCATATGAGGATTATGTAGAGAGGTTTGATGAGCTACGGGGCTGTATGCTCATGATGAATCAGAGGGGATACACAGAAGAATACTTTATAGCAAGCTTTATTAGTGGTCTTAATGAGGATCTAAAGGTTTTGTCAATATGTTTGAACCAAACTCTCTGCAATAGACCATTGAACTAGGGAGGAAACAACTACTGACTCTTGAGGCAATTACTAAAAGAGTTAAAGGGGCTAACAGAAGCTTCTCCCCCACGCCTTTCCACAATCACAAAATCCCAAATTCCACAGTCCCAATATCTTACAGACAAACTCTACCCACCCAAAACCAAAACAAACCACCCCCAAAGCTACTCACATCTGCAGAAATGGCTACAAGAAAGGAGAAGGGACTTTGTTACAACTGTGATGAGAAGTTTGTAGTGGGACACAGGTGCAAGCATAGGGTGAACTATATGATGATGACTGAAGAAGAGGAATTGGCTTATTCATACACACACAACATTAGTGAGGAAGAAGAGAATGAAGTGAATCCAGTTGAAGAAATACAAATGTCCCTAAATTCTATGGCAGGAGGGGGAGGCCCAACCACCATGAGGTTTGTGGGATATTGTGGTGACAGACAACTACATGTATTTCTGGATTCAGGGAGCACCTTAAGTTTCCTTAAGGAGTCAACTTCCAGAGAACTAGGGTGTGATGTGGGACCTACTAAGCCTATCTTAGTTAAGGTAGCTAATGGACATAAATTGTTGAGCTCCCTACAAGATGAGGACTTTAAATGGGAAATGCAGAACTACACTTTTAAGTATCCCCTTAGACTCTTGCAACATGAAGGTTGTGATCTTATCCTAGGAAGGGATTGGCTTAAAGAGAACACCCCTATTGAGTTGGATTATCAGGCTATGTGAGTAACAGTGAGCATGGGAGGGAAGAGGATTAAACTAAAAGCTCTCACTGATACAATTTACTGTCAATTCATTACAGAACACACCCTGTTTGAATTGATACATGATGAAGACCAGGTAGAAGAAATTTATGTGCTGCACCCCACCAAGCATGACTATAAGGAAGAAAAGGAACTAAGTGTACTACTGAAGAAATTTGAGGATGTTTTTGGAGAACCTAAGGGACTACCTACCAGTAGAGGAGTGGAGCACCAAATCATTCTTAAACCTGGCAGTGTGCCAAAACACCAGTATCCCTATAGAACCTCCCACAACCACAAGGATGAAATTGAAAGGATTGTTCAAGAGTTGTTGGAATCAGACATGATACAAAACATTAAAAGCCCTTTTGCCTCTCCAGTTCTGTTGGTGAAAAAGAAGGATGAAACTTGGAGGATGTGTGTGGACTACAGGTACTTGAATGAAATGACTGTTAAACATGATTACCCTATTCCAGTAATTGAGGAACTACTTGATGAACTCTTTGGTGCCAAGCACTTCTTAAAAATTGACCTAAGATCAGGCTACTTCCAGATTTTGATGAGTCCAGAACACAGATACCTCACTGCATTCAGTACCCACCATGGTCACTATGAGTTTTTAGTGATGCCCTTTGGGCTGTGTAATGCTCCTGCTACTTTTCAGTCCTTAATGAACCAAGTATTTAGAGGGTGTTTGAGGAAGTTTGCATTGGTATTTTTTGATGATATTTTGGTTTACATCAGGGAATGGGAGTCACATTTAGGTCACTTGGAGGAAGTTTTAACTCTATTAAGGGATAACACCCTGTTTGCTAAGAGGAATAAGTGTCAGTTTGGTCAGACACAGATTGAGTACTTAGGGCATATTATATCTGAAGAGGGGGTGTCTACTGATCCAAGCAAGGTAGAGTGCATGGTTAATTGGCCTAGACCCACCACTGTAAAACAACTAAGGGGCTTCCTAGGGTTGACAGGTTATTATAAGAGGTTTGTGAAGGGATATGGTATCATCTGCAAACCACTCACAGCTTTGCTCAAGAAGAATCAGTTCAAATGGGGAGGTGAGGCAGAGGAGGCTTTACAGGAACTGAAGAAGGCTATGATTTCTACTCCTGTTTTGACCCTACATGACTATTCCCAACACTTTATTTTGGAAACTGATGCTAGTGGACATGGGGTAGGTGCAGTCTTAGTGCAAAAAGGCAAACCTATTACCTACATGAGCAAGACACTCTGTCAGAAAAACCAGAGCTTATCTGTGTATGAAAGGGAATTCCTAGCTGTTCTAATGGCTATTCAAAGATGGAGGTATTACTTACAAGGACACAAGTTTATTATCAGGACTAATCAACAGGCTTTAAAGCACTTGTTGGACCAGAGAGTGGGGTCACCCATGCAGCACAGATGGATTACCAAACTCCTAGGGCTAGACTATGAGATACACTACAGAAGAGGAGTTGAGAACAGGGCAGCAGATGCCTTGTCAAGGAGAGAGGAGGTTGAGAACAATCTTAATGCTATCACTCAGGTAATTCCAGAGTAGATGAAAGATGTAGTAGCTACCTATGCTAATGATCCTTACTGTACTAAGATCCTCACATCTAAAAGTCTGAACCCTATTCTTTTTCCAGAATACACAAGCAATGGAGGAGTACTGAGGTACAAATGCAGATTGGTGGTGGGACAGGATGACAAGGTCAGGAGACAAATCTTATCAGCTATGCATGAGTCATCCTATGGTGGTCATTCTGGGGTAAATGGTACTTACAAGAGACTAAAGGGGATTTTCTATTGGCCTAGGATGTAGGGGGATGTTGCTAAATGGTGCACTCATGTGATGTATGTATGAGAAACAAGCCAGATAATGTGGGCCACCCTGGTCTATTACAACCTCTCACTACTGCAGACTGGGTAAACCACGACTGTTTTTTTTTAGTTTTTAACGGCGGTTTTTGAACCGCCGTTAAATCCACCGCCGTAAAATTTTACGGCAGTTTTTTAAAACCGCCGTAAAAAAGTCGAAATTAACGGCGGTTCTGGAAGACATTTAAGGGCAGTTTTGGAACCGCCGTAGAATGCAGTGTTTTTACGGTTGTTTTTGAAAAATACCTTCTAGAAAGTCTGTTTTCCAGAACAGACAATTTACGACGGTTCTGAAAAATACCTTTTAGAAAGTAGTAAAAAAATTAAAAAAAAAAGAAATGAAAATACGAATAAAATACAAATACAATTATAAAAAACTAAGCCACTCAGTAAAAATAAACCATATTTTCTATTAAAACGAATAAGTGTCAATAGGATACATATTCAAACTTTATACTCATCAGCCTACTAAATAAAAGAAATGAAAATACAAATTAAATACAAATACAATTATAAAAAACTAATACGCTCAGTAAAAATAAACCATATTTTCTATTAAAACGAATAAGTATCAATAGGATACATATTCAAACTTTATACTCATCAGCCTACTAAATAAAAGAAATGAAAATACAAATTAAATACAAATACAATTATAAAAAACTAATACGTTCTCGAGAAGGCTAAGACGCTGTCACAAAGCTCGGAAAAGTTTTTTTTTTAAGTCTTACTTGAAAGACTACTCCAAATGAACCAGTTCCAACAACATGTTCTGTTATGTAAGTAACAACCTGCCAACCCAAATAAAGAACAAATCATCAAGTATCACCCTCACCAGGTGAACTTATAAACATGTAAAAATAATCTCCACCAAACTCCAAAAATAAGTAAAGTATAAATCTTGCACAACCAAAATAAAACCAAAATTTTGGTAAATGAAAAGGCTTCTCACCAAATACCTTTCTTAATAAAGCTAAAATTCTTTCCAAACTCCAAAAATAAGTAAAGTATAAATCTTGCACAACCAAATAATTTCTGATCATAACCATTGGCAAATACTCTCTGAAAACTACTTTTTTTTCATAAAAAGCTTAAAATCACTTTAAAGTGTTTATAAAACACTCCCTAAATTCAAAGTTTAACTAAGCATACGTATCTCAAAATTAGATCAACGATATAACAAACTCAAAGAACTGCACAAGAATTTCATAGATTAGTTCATCTGTTTATGTACCTTTTTTTT